>VZTO01022522.1:0-45861 GCA_013400615.1 Syrrhaptes paradoxus
TGGCTCGGTCCTGGGAAGGGGAGAATGGAAAACTCTTCCTCTCTGCATGTGTGTAAGTGATGGCTGCTGCTCCTGGGCTTCCCCTCAGCCTGTTTTACTAATTCTCTGCTGGATGAAGCTTCAGCTCCTTCTAACTCATGCCTGTAGGACTCTCACCTTAGCTTGACACGATAGAATCAACCTCTGTTGCTGAATTTTCAATAAGCAAACCCATACAGAGGCTCTCTTCCCATCTACACCCAAATTTCTGACTGCCCCAGAAAGGGAGGATTCCACCCACCATGCTCACAGCTCTGCTGTCCCCACTGTCCTGCTGGACACGGATGCCCACCTGGGACCTTTCCGCAGTCCCATGCTTGGGTCACCTCTGCTGAACACACCCCACCACCCTTCCCTGAAGGAGCAGAGAAGATCCCAGCTGGAGCTGCTGCAGAGAAAAGGGACAGTGACTGTAACCGGGCGTTGAATGTCTCCCAAGAAGCAGCCGGGGCCATGGGGCTGCCCAGTTGTAGNCCACCCTTCCCCAAGGGAGCAGAGAGGATCCCAGCTGGAGCTGCTGCAGAGAAAAGGGACAGTGACTGTAACCGGGCGTTGAATGTCTCCCAAGAAGCAGCCGGGGCCATGGGGCTGACCAGTTGTAGGGCTTTGAGGGTGAGCACAGTCCTGCCCTGGCAGACCCCCACGGCTGGGGACGTCACCCAGCAGCACTGGGCTGGCACCAAGTGGAAAAATGAATTATCCACAAGCTGTCTTGGGCCAGGGGATGCCAGCTGCTGTCCTGCTCAAATAACCCCCCTCAGCGCAGCTGTGAGCGGCACTTTAACGAGGTTTTTCACTGATGAGCAACGATCCTCCCTCGCAATAAAGGCAAAGCTACAAGTCCCCTCTCCCAAAGGGACCAGACACAAACTCCACTCATCTGCAACAGCCCATTTTCCAAGCCTGATGGTGCCTCAGTGCCATCCTTTGACAAATTCCCATTTTCCCGGGAAATACCATAAGTGTCAGAAGTTTGTGGCTACACAGTGATAAAATTGGTGGGGCTTTGACTCCAAATCCTCTTTCTAGAACACACCTAGAACCCAAACTCCCCTTAAATTAATTGAGATCAGGACTCCCAGATAACTTTTGTCCTGGACTCCATTGTCTCGTTATTTTCAAAAGCCACCTTAAAACCAGGGCTTTAAATCTTCCCAGCTGACTTAGGAAAAGCTCCCGGCGCTCGCTCCAGCCGCACACTCGCTCAGCTCACAGCTTGCTGATGTTGCTAAAGCCTCTGGGGGCTCGTGTTTTATTTCCCTTTTGGATTTTATATTCCCTTCCCTCTCCATAAACAAAGCTGAAGCTTCAAATGCGGCGCTACGAATGCTGCCAGGTGGGGATTCATTCAGCTCCATGAATATATTCAACAGCCACAATAATGCAACAAGGGGCTGGAGAAATAAATGCACAGAAGCATTTCGGTCCCCTGGATGCCACACGGAGCAGGCGCAGGGTCTGAGAGGAAGGTGTGAGAGCTGGGCTCTTGCCCTTCAGCTTTTTACGTGGGCCACGACGTGACAGACTGAACTGGTGCCCCTAAAACCCAGTAACAGATGAACCGCTGAAGGAAGCCCAAACACACAGCACTGGTGAAACTGGAGGGCAGCAGTGGTGGAAACATGGGAATGCTACTCCAGGAAAGCTGCCTGCCCAGGTCATGCCACCAGCATCCACTGCTACTGCACAGAACTCAGCAGAAACACCCGCTTATAGCTGAAACACCCCTTTTTAGATGAAATCCTCCTTTCCAGCACACGATGCCACCTTCAGAGAATGCAATGCCTTTGCTGCCCTTCCCCAATGCTCACCTGCACCATGCAGGACACCCCCCAGCTCCCACCAGGCCTCCTCTGTTGCCCTCTCCCCTGGGGAGGTTCAGTGGGTGCGAGGGACATGGTGGGGACACAGCGGGGACAGTGGTGCTGCAGGTCAGACCCGCTCTCCGGACACCACCCAGGAACTTCCCACTGCTTCGTGCCCAGAAGACCCAACCCTAAAACTGCAAAAGCATCCCACACCAGGGGCTGATGAACTGTTACCAAATGCCATGCAATTAATTAATCAACAGCCAAACGGGTGTCAGAAACCCACCCTGATTGCTGCGTGGTGGCCAAAATACCTCCTGCATTTCTCATTTTGAAATGCCTCCTGCATTTGGTGTTTTGCCACCTTTCACAGGATATCAATCGGTGGCAGGTGGAGGTGTGAAGCTGGGCTCCATGGCCCCATTCGCATGTTCATATGGTAACACATGATCCAGATATTTTTTTTTTCCTTCTACTTTACTTCACATGACAACCAGGTCAGGTTTTTCTCATCCAGCCTCGCTCGAATTCACTCTCCCCTCTCCAAGGGGCTGACTGCACTGAAAACCCCTGCCAGCCCCTTCTTCCAGCAGATTTTATATTCCCTGGGAAAAACACACCTCCTCTCCCCAGCTCAACATCCAAAAGTCCCCGGTGAAGCCAGGGATGCTCCCAGTGCCCAAGGGACGCCCCTGTGTCCCCGAGCGGTCTCGGGAAGGAAAATCCCTGGGATGGGGAGCCGGGATTTACCGAGACCCCCCCTGGGCGCTCCCGTGGGCTCCTGCAAACCCGAACCCCGGCCCTGGAGGGGAGACGGAGCAGCCGGGCGGCTACCGCGACCCGCCCGGGCATCGCGACCCTCTCCGACATCGTGAACAGTCCCGACATCGCGACCCACCCCGGCATCGCGAACCTCTCCGGTATCGCGACCCCACCCCGGCATCGCGAACCGCTCCGGCGCCGTTCCCCGGGTCCGGCCGGCTCCGACTCCAATGGGGACATGGACCATATAGAAATGTACACCCCATATACCCTAAACCTGCCGCCCCGCGCCCAGGCGGCACCTCCCCGACACCCCCCAACCCCCTTTTCGGGCTTTAAACTTTCAGGTTTTTACACCCAAATCGGGACACACACACTAACCCCCCCGAAGCCACTTCCAGGACTGTGTCCCCCCCGCCCCGGGGGACCCTGGCCCCAGGAAGCGCCCCCAGCCCCCCCCCCGGCACTCACCCGCCCCGCGGGCGCTGCTCCGGCGGCCCCGGGGATGCTCCGCGTCGGGCAGGGCCGGGAGAGCCCGGGGAGGGGAGGGGAGGGCATCACATGGCGCCGCGGGGACAGCCCACCTCCCCCTCCCTCCATACCCCTTCTCCCTCCCTCCTTCGCTTCCTGCATCCCTCCTTCCCTTTCTCCATCCTCTCCTCCTTCCCTCCCCCTTTCTCCATCCACCTCCCCTTCCCTCCCTCCTCACTATCCCTTCTTTTCCCCTTCCCTCCCCTTTCGGCCTTTCCCTTTATTTCCCCCCTGTCCCCCCCTTTCCCCCCCCCCTTTTTTTTTTTTCTTCCCCTCTGGTCCCATCCATTCCCTCCTCCCCCTTCCCTCCATCTGTCCCCAGTCCCCCAGTGGCTCCAGTTTACCATCGGGGCAGGGCTGGGAGCCAGCATTGCCCCTGCCCCTCTGGGCATCCTCCCTTCCACGCACCTCCAGTCCCTCTGTGCCCCCCACCTGGAAACGCAGGGCGGGAGCTGGCCGGGTGGGCTGCGGTCCCCAGGTCAGGACTCACTGGGGAGCTGGGGAAGGGAAAACTGGCTCCAGCCACCAGTGTCAGACAAATCCACACCTAAGGACACGGCAGACAGCGGGGAGGATGGGAGGGCAGTGAGCCAGCAGGCTGGAGAATGCCAACTTGGCAGGGCTCAGACCAGGGCAGGGAGAAAGCCAGGGCTAAAGGGGAGAGGGACACAGGGGCAGATGCTGCGGGCTCTGGAAGCCACCGCCAGACCGAGTGATTCAGCCAAAACACAGAGGAAATCAGCGGCAGAGCCAAGAATAAGGACACGGCTCTGTCAGGGTGTCCAGCAATGGGACACTGGGATACAGTGGGAAGGACACACTGTACAGGTGACGGCTGCACCATGAGCTGCCAGCCTAGATTGCAGGGCCCAGGGCAGCTCGTGGCTACCATCGTGGCCCCTGAACCTTGGATTTGTACGGAAATTTCTGCAGTGAGACCTTGTCCGACACAGATGTATGAGTTTTGATTTCTCCATCCAGAACATGGTGGAGCCTAACGCAGCGAAACCCCAGTGAGATCCAGGTGGGTGCAATCCTGCCTCCCAGCAGGGCTCCAGCTGGCAGCCAGAGCATACTGGTTATCTGTCTTTGCAGGACCACACCTCTGCATGTGTTCCTTTGCACAAAGTTACAGCGACAGTTAAATCATGGTGAATTCAGCGTGTTTTCCTGAGCCCACCTCTCAGCCCCTAAGGCAGACCTGGCTGGCGGTGCAAAGACTCGTCTTCCAGTGCATCCCTCCTTGCAGCTGGAGCTCTCAAAACAACCCCAAAGGTATCTAGTACCTCACATACACATTTGAGGAAGACTTGGAGGCAGCAAATCCATCAGGTGATGGACAGTAAGCAGAGGGCAGGGATTCAGCTGGCAGAATGGATCCTGCACCGGAAAAAGGCGGTGGAAGAGGTGATGCCCTCCAAGACCCCTGGCCCCACACAGGGAGGAGGAGGAGGAAGATCCCCTGGGATGGAGCTGATCAGCAGGGAATTACCAATAGAGTTAAAAAGCTGCAAGAGGCAGGCTAGACCTGGATGTTCATCATCTTTTGTCAGGGTACATTATTTTAATACAGCAATTGGCTGTTCATCTTTTTAATTTTCTCTACATTGTTAAAAAAAATCACAACAAAACAACAAAACAAAGCAGACCTTCATTTTTCTGCAGCCAGGCAATCTGCTCTATTAGCTGTCCGGGCACGGTGCAGGTTTATTTGAATATGACACGAATAAAGGCTGAAGCGTGTAAAGCCAGTGACATAATTAACCATTACAGTGTGAGAGGCCCCCAGCAGCCATGCATGTAATCAATTAGAAACACACATTTTGGGCTTCAGTGTCTCCCCCCCTCCCCTTTGCTTCTGTGCAAATGTACTCAGCCTAAAACCCTCGGATGGATTTTCCATTGCTGCTTCTTCTGCCGTGGTGAAGCGCGTGCACGATGCCAGCGCTCACACCAGGAGCATCTCCCACCGGCATCCCGGGGCCAGGCTGTGAGAGGGCACCGGCGATTCCACCCAAATCCCCTGCACAGCCCCAGAAGTGTGGCCGAGCTCTCTTACCTCACCAGCAGCTCTCCGTAGCTCCTTCCCCAAACACCTGCCTCCCTGCTGATGGCAGAGATGGGGAAGATGAAGTGGAAACCCCTTCCAGGGAGCTTGGCGTGGCAGTCCCAGGCAGGGCGATTGGCACTTTGCATCTTCTCAGCATCCTCTAAAACTTGGGGCAGGACTTTGCCAAATCCTGCAATCTTTTTTTTTTTTTTTTTGTGTAACACAATCTGGTGCCATCTCACCATTGCCACAGCAGCATCACTTTGGTGTCCCCACTTTTCCCTCTGTCCCGCTGAGCTCTCTCCCCTGCAGCACCTGTGGGGCGAGTGGAGCCGGGTGGGATCTCCCACATCACGTCCTTCAGCTGCGCCAGGCTCTGCAGGGCTGGAGCCTGACCCTGCCGCAGCAGCTCTGCCATCCCTTGTGCCGGGGGAACATCCTTTCCCACCACGTACAACACCAGTGGGAGCACGGAGCTCCACGGACACCAGAGCAGACAGCTTCTAGGATGCACACAAGTCCAATCTTACCAGTAAGGAGAGATTGCCCAGCCCAGCAGCAATTCTTTACTTTTACTTTTATTTACACACAGGGTCTCTCCCTGGGCTGTCAGCAGTGCTGCAGGGTGCTGAGCTCCCGGCTCCT
The DNA here is from genome assembly GCA_013400615.1 of Syrrhaptes paradoxus. Classification (NCBI taxonomy): domain Eukaryota; kingdom Metazoa; phylum Chordata; class Aves; order Pterocliformes; family Pteroclidae; genus Syrrhaptes; species Syrrhaptes paradoxus. The sequence goes on from VZTO01022522.1 coordinate 5,836, forward strand.
TTTAGCTCCAAGTGCTTAATTCCTGCAGGTGACATCTGCAGGGAACCTTTTTCCTGGTCTTTTCCCTTCCAGCAGAAGACACCCAGGATTTTATACAATAACCCGCCTGGTCCTGGCAACCTGGGCCATGAACTGATGGAAAGATCAGGTTTGCCCCCCTCCCGCTCCCTCCAATTTGCCCTACGCTGAGTTATTCAGACCGTGAATCTGCCCCACAGCCACCCCTGAGCCCACACACGGCTCTGGTCTGGCGTCGGACAACAGCTATTGACCAACTTTATTGTGTACCAGGCTGGTAGGAGTGTTTTGGGCAGAGGATGGGAAATTCTGCACCAGCCAGAAATCGCAGCGTTTGCTCGAGGAAAGCGGAGCGGGAGCAGGTAGATGCAGTGAACTGGCGCCGCGATGCTGGAGCTGCTGTGGCTCGTGTGGGAGGTGACGATGCTCCCCGCCAGCTGCCTCGGCGCTTTGCTATTTTTTGTCATTTCGTGGGCAGCACGGCTTGGGGAGATGCCAGAGCACAGAGGAGATGCGCAGCAGCCCCAGCACGACCCCGGGGGCACCCACTGCCGCCCCGCTGCCGTCCCTGTGGCTCACAAAGGTTGGGAACCACTCGCTGGAGAGATTTTGAGATTTTTCTCTTTCCATGGGAGGGTGTTTGCAGGACAGATGTGGCACTGGATGGCACAACTGGCATTGGCAGCCTGGGTTTGGGATCCTCAGCAGGATGTGACCTTGGGATGGGATGTGACCTCGGGATGGGGGGCTCCAGTGGGTCCTGTTCCATGGCAGGAGTCAGCACACGCTCGTACAACGTCTGCTCCTTATCCCAGCAGCGATATTATTATTTTTTTTAAGTTTCAAGTAGGAAAAAAGATAAAACTCCCGGCACCAAAGACCACCAGCCGCTCTCCCCTCTCTGGGAGGGTTTTCCCATCCCGCTTGTGCCATGGCTGAATTAAAGGGATTAACTCCTGCGGGCTGTTGGAGCTGAAGCTCCGTTTGCTGACTCTCCTGCACATCCCTCTGCCTGGAGCCGCTGCTTGGGAGGATGCACAAGGAGAGGTGCAACATTATTTTTATCTTCGCGCCCACATGCTGTGCAAAAACCAAAAAAACCTGCAGAGCCTTTCGCAGCCAGAGAGGCTCTGACTCACGGAGCAACAAAGGTGCACGTGTGAGCGGAAGTTTTACACTTAATTTAAATTAAAATCCCCTCTGTAATTATATGGGTCTAATTGGAGCTAATAAAAGCCAAGGATGTGCAAGTTCAGGAGTTTTGCCCCAGCAGCTCAGCCGCTTGCATCCCTTGGCCCCTGCGGTGGCACCAGCCCGCCCCATGTCCCCCCCACCGGAGGGAAGGGGTTTGAAATGGATGAAGTGCCCACGTCCCCCCCAGTGCTTCACCCTGCGAGCGGGCAGTGCCCTTCAATGAGAAAAGCTAGACGAGATGCTGGCAGTAAGTTTGCTCTCTCTATTTTCTGTTAACCCTCTGCAAAAGGAGCGGGGGTACCGGCAGCACACCCCCTTTCGCAGCCCGTCGCTGGGGCTGGGACCCGTCCAGGTTCCCCATCGGAGCCATCCCGGCTGGCTGGGAAGCAGGCTGCTTGCAGGATGAGGGATGGCTCTGCCCACGGCAGTCGGATTTAGAAGGTCATGTTTTGGAAAGCAGTTTAGATGCCATTAATTATTAAAGCCTCATAACGCTCGTATTAAGGGTAATCGTTTTCCATATGATTTATATAGCACTGAAATTCATTACCCATCTTTTAATGACATTAGAGGCAATCAGGCGCAAGAATGCTAAATGGCTCATCCCAAAAGGACTGGGAACTGATCCAAGGGGTTTTGGGATGCTCTCACCACTGCTCTGGGCTCTTTCCCTCCTTCTGCCCTTGCACTCGTCGCTGGTTGCTTTTCTAACCATTTCTGATGGATTTTTCCTGGAATCACACGTAATCAGAGCCTCAGACACGGTTACACTTGCAGGAGAAGCAAACGAATCCTGTTGAAAGAAGAGTGTTTCTGGAGATGTCACTGAGAATGTTGAAGCTTTAATGAAGTTGAATATAACGTGTGGAGTGTTTTGATGTGGAGTGAGAAGTCTGCCTGTTACAGGCACCGAGGCTCTGAACAGAGGAGGGAGAGAATCAGAGAATCACAGGATGGGTTGGGTGGGAAGGGACCTTAAAGCCCACCCAGTGCCACCCCCTGCCATGGGTAGGGACACCTCCCACTAGCCCAGGTTGCCCAAAGCCTCACCCAGCCTGGCCTTGAAATACAGATACAGAGATAAACAGAGATAAGGGGATGGATGAAGTCCCCAAGGCTTCAAATATGGACCAAACATCGGTTTGTAACCCGAGAAACAACCGGTTTGTGTCCTGGCTGCCCAGGGACCTGTGCTTCCTGGAGCCGCCCGCGAGGGGCAAGCGGGGAATAAGCAGAGATTTGGTAAAAAGCCAATTCCTGAAAACCCGCCTGTCCTGGGCAAAGCCAGTGGCTGAAATGCTCCAAATACCGGAGTGTCCCGATCCCCGGAGCATCCCCACTCAGCAGGGTCACACGTGCGCCAGAACTCGCAGCAGTGGGAGGGCAGGGGTGGGAAAAGCCAGCAGGAACGAGGGGAAAGCCATCGGTCTGGTAGGAACGAGGAACATCACCAGCCCCCCGGGCACTGCAAACCCCTCTGAGCAGCTCCGGCTCTGCCCCCCTGCGGGACAGCAGTGGAGAATTAATTCTCATTAAACTACTGCAGGAACCACCAGTGTGCACACAGCCTTCCAAACCCCAGCTCCTTCCAGAAATAGTTCTAATGGGAACCGTGCAGTGACCCAGCTACTCACCAGTAACTCCAGCGTGGGCACCCCGTGCTCCCGAGAGGCAGAGTCCCACCGCGTCCTCTGCAGCATCCAGACATGGGACAAATACCTGGCGGGACACTAAACGCCCCGTCACCAGCCCAGCAGACGGCCACGCTGCTGGTGCTTTGGGGAGCGGCTGAATTTCTTCTGCTCCCAGCTGCAGGCAGGGGGTCTGAGCCCCCCGAGGAAAGGGAAATTCATCCCCAGCATGGGAATCACAGGCTCTGCTCTGGTGGAGAGAGAGATGGTGATTTTCCCAGCCTTGTTGGGCGAGAATAAGATTTAAAACACTTCTAAGCAAACTTCCATCGCAGGGTTGTGGTTTGTTTTTTTTTTTTTTTTTTCTCACTTGGGTATTGCACTTTAAATTGCTTTTGGAGTTTTTTCCCCTCCTTCATCGGCTTGTGCAACAACATCTCCCGAGGTGGGATGTCGGGCACTGACTCAGGGACCAGTAACGAACACTGGAAGTGGCAGCTGGTGTCTGACACTGTCACCCGGGCAGCCAGCGCAGCGAGTCCCTTGAGAAGGAGACGCATTGACTCATTTCCCATGAGATCCGCCTCATTTCATGCTCCTCTTTTGGGAAAGCCAGGAAAAAACAGGGAAAAAAACCCTTCGCAGGTAATTCTGTGGGTCCAGACTTGCCACCACCTGTTCTGCCGGTCAGATCCCCATTTCTCTGGGTTTAGCATCACTTTGGGAAGGTGACACATGACAGATGCAGTTGGGGAAACACCCTTTCGAGGACAACCCACCCACACGTGCCAAGAGCTTTCCCTCTTTGGGACCCTCATTGATTTGTCTTTGCTTTACCGTCGCTCCCCAGGGCTCAGTCGGGTTTTTTTTCAGCCATGCAGCAAATGTGGCCTTTGCTGAAGCAGGTAGAACTATAATTACCTTGTGTTAATTAATGCAGCCACCGTTTTAGCTGCCCTAGCAGCTCTCCGAGGAGGTGGTTATATTTGCGATGCACATACCGGGTCTGTGAAAATATCCTGAGATTTCTAAGTGAAATACCCCAATTTCTAAAGAGAAGCTGGGGCTGGGAGAGGGAGGACGTGCCTTTGGCTGGGGGTGGTGGCCACGAGTAATTGCCGTGATTTATGGAGCTCTGGGTGCTGGCAGTGTTTGTGTATGGGATGTGGCTGGGATAGATTCATCCTCTCTTGCAGAGCTCTTTAACTCTTACTTTTCCCAAGGACGACCAGCCTAATCTTGCCCGCTTAGAAAAACTCAAACAAAAATGCCCAGTTTGTACGAGTTCTCTCTCCTTCCCCCATCTCCACCCCAAGGGCAGCGAAGGCGCAGAACCAACCCCAGCCAGCTCGTGCCTGAAGCGCTGTCGCTATGAAAAAAAAATGAATTTCAGCCATTCCTCTGGGCAAACTCAGCCAGACTTTTCTGCAAATTAAGCTCACCCGGTTATTGAATTAGCACGAGATTCAACCCATCTGAGAGCAAGCAGAAAAAAGATGTTTTCTGTCAGGCTGACACATATTTGTCCATTGCTTTCACATTTTGAAAATAAAACGTCGTCAGAATAAACGAGGTAAGTGCCTGGAGTTGGGGCGAGTACAGCTGGTGGGGCTGGGAGGTCACATCCTCTTCTGCAGGAGTGTGAACCCCAGTATTTCACAGCAGAGGTGGCCCCCGAGTGTCATTAACCACCACGAAACAAACCCTCTTCCCAGGGAGAAGAGGCAGAGGGTGGAAGGAACCATGGGGCTCACGCATACATGGATGGGAGAAAGGGAAGTTTGAGTTTTCTCGGGTTTAACTGCTAAGGAGGGGACATCCCTCCACCAGCAGGTCACACATCAAGCTTTGAACCAGACCCTCCGACCTGAGACCTCGTGTCACTTCTGGGGACACTTTTCCCCGTGGCATCCACACCCAAAGCGGCTCCGTGACACCAAGCTGCCTGCTCACCCCTCCGCACGCCAAAATCCTCTTACAGACGTATCATTTCCCCACTTAAGCATCTTTTTCTCTATTAACAGGAATTAAAAAAAGGTCCTGGGTTAAAATCCTGTGTATGGGTGGAGAATGAAGGTCCGGATCCGGGCAACCTCTGCGGCTGATCGCGCCGTAACCTCTGCAGCCTCTGGGCTCTGCGGAGTGAATTTTGAAATGAAATTTCATAAAGGCAGAGTAAACTCTCACAAAGTAATGATCAGTATTTTTATTCATACACACTTCCTTGGAAACTACAATTAATATTTAACAAAAGCATTCCATGCAAACAAAGATTGAAGATACTGAGAATTAAGAAAAGAAAGATGCTGTAATTTATACATCAGTCTCGCCCACTGTATTTCCAATTTTTTTTTTGTTTTTTTTGAAAAATGAATGGCCTCTCCAAATTTTCTGGTAGCATCTTGCAGACAAATGACAAGAAAATAAATAATGTTCTCCTCTTTATAAATACAAAATTTGGGTCTTAAAATAATATTAAAAATATGAATGAGTTCAAGGTGGGATTACACCTTGTTTAAAAAAAAGATAACATTAAAATAAGACAGAATCATTTAAAAAAGCTTCAGGTGTGCTCTGTATCATCATTCAAAATCATACACCTGCTGGGAAACGCAGATTTAAAAGAGGCAAAGAGTTTCATTTCATTGAAATTATTTTTCTCACGTTCATTTTCACAGCACACGAGAGAATAAAGGAAAGGCTTTGGGAACAAGCCACAGATTACATTTGTATTATCGCTGCAAGAATATTTTTTTCTGCCCCAAGTCAGCAAGGCACCCGGGTGTGCAAGCTCCAGCGACGGGAAGCTGCACCGCAAGGGAAGCCCAAACGTCTGCGCCCTGCTGAGCAGCAACAGGCGCGAGCACAGACTTAGTATTTTTGCTGAATTGGGGCTCACGGGCTTGGTGCTGGATGCCGCAGCCTTGGCTCCGCTGGATGCCCTGGGAGGCCAAGCCAGGAGCAGTGGAACCGCGGGAAGGACGGAGCCAGCGGCAGGACTGCCTCTCAGGGTTCAAAGGGAAGGAAAACAAATACAACTCAAACAGTTCTAGGGAAAAAGTTGACAAAGATCAGAATTTTGCTGTCTAGTAAAATGTTCCTGTCGCCACCTTACGATTACAAAATGAATGGGACATCAGCTGTAGACTCTCCGTAGGGAGAAATGAGCTTTGACGGGAGAGGCTGGGGCCAACCATCAGTGCTGTTGCTACTCTCCCCGCATGCCAGAGTCAAAAATTAACAGAAGGCTGATTTTTATATTTTCATCAACTGACATCAATGAAAGAAAAAAAAAAAGAGCTTCTAGGGCAGTTTTCTTTCAAATCTGAACTATGGCGTCACACACAAAGAAAAGAAACTGATGAAGATACACGACACAGGAATACATCGAAATATCAACAGAAGAAACCTGTCGTGGATGGACCGGCTGTACGAGGAACATCGCCTCTCCTTCAGCAGGAGTCAGTATAAACGTTCCTAGAAAACAGCTGTGCTGACTGTATGTACCCATAGGGAATCCCACCCGGCAATAATCAGCTCTGTAAGACTTCCATTTACATGGAATTTTTCAATTGCACATAGAAATCTCAGTAACCGGAAAAGAGGTAAGTGCAGCTGACCCCCACAATCAGCAGGCACCTCTCCCCACCGCACCCTGACTCCAGTTAACAAAAGCTGGACTTATCTGTAAGAAACGTATCAGATCCGATTTTATTTCTCTTTAAATGCCTTCAGCAGAATTACTAAAGTTCTATAAAAAAGTAGAAATAGCACGGTATATCCAGCAATACCATGCGAATTGAATAAGCTGATTTAATATTAAAAATTATAATAATAGCTACACAAATCTTTGCAGGTTAAAACTGTATTAGAAACATTAACACGTCCCTGTGAGTATTATTATGCCCATTTTACAGATGAGGTAACTGAGGCAGAGAGGGTAACCACTTGCCCTCTCCCTCTCAAGGTTTTCCTAGGAGCCGGAGGGCTGTAGTGCACGGTGATTATTCATTATAAGGCTATTTAATTACCAATCATTACTGGCACAGTTACTCGATGGTATGAAATCATACGTGCTTACGGAGTCAATTCTTATTTACTTCTTCAGCTGAACTATTTCAGATCCCATCTAAGAGTGTGGAGCGGAGGAAAAAAGTGCTTTAGTTTGTCTCCTATTTTACTGCTTTGCAGCTCAGCGCCTGCCTACTGAACAGCACGCGGACAATGCATCGCCTCGAGCCGACACTCACGCTAGCAAAGAGACAAAACCCATGTACAACAATTTATGCCGATGACTGAAGGATCTGAAAACCACATTAAATGTTTCCAGAAGTTTTGTGGCAGGTCCGAAAGCCCACTGTAAACTCAATACTGTAAATGTGCTTTCTACCCATATCAAAGCTTTATTACTGGGTTATTATTATTTCCAATTACGTGTTTTGCTTGATAAAGAGGCTCTTCCCCCTCTGCCAACTGCATGTGTCTCCTGCGGTGTTATACTGGGATTGCATCTGGATGCACCAGCTGAGAAAACAGACCTTCCAAGTGGGACCACTCGATGCCAGCCCTTGGACACGTCAACTTTCCGGCTAGAAGACACGCTCCTCTCTCACTTGACCTTATTAATTTTTCAGGAGCCCTCCATTATTCAATGGAACTCACCCCAAAAGACAGGATGGATTTCAAAGGCCAACAGCATTTGAGTATGATGAGTTTCTTTTAAACTAACAGCCAATTTCCAGAAGAACTTTCTTCAGTTTGTAAAAGCAAATTCAATTGTTTTTCTGGAAAGAATGAAGGATCAGAAAGCTCAATTGCATTTCTCCTCTAAATTGGATTGAGGAGGAATATTTTATTATGGGAATGTGCCCTCTCCTTCTCATGTATGTGCAAAGAACACTGAGACTGGCTGGTGGGGACGTGGCTGTCCCGGGAACCTACCACCCCACTGCGGTGACTCAGAGGTGGATGAAGATGCCCAGATGCCCGAATAATGAAATCATGTGCCTCTTCCAGTTCAGCCCCATGTAATCCCTGAAAACAGCTTGGAAGGTTTACGTGGCAGACCTGTGCCTCCTGCAGCGGGAATGGGGCTGCTCCAGAGTCCCTCGGGACTTGCGCGTACACGGGACAGAAACACGGCTCCCAAAGCTTCAGTGCATTGCAATTTCCCATTTCACTTTCAGAAATCTTTATAATAATGTGAGTGTTCAGATCATGATATAAATAACATTGGTATTAAAAAAGAAATGAATGTGTTTGCTGGATACTTCAGGTTTTTTGCCGTTCGCATCCAACCACGTTTTTCTCAAAATCTCTCCCACTCCACCATGGGTCACCCCATAAGTCAACCCCATCCACTTTGCTCCCAGTTTGCAGGACTGGATCTTTCTACTGGAATCTTTGGCACAGGTTCCATGTTTTATTGTCATAAAAGATGATTAGAAAGTAGATTCCCCTCCCACCCGCCCCGGTTACATATTCTAGTAGAAATTGAAGTCTTTTATGGCAAATATCTTACTTTTTGAATATGTTCACATGCTGGAAAAATTGTAATCAGTCTGCATGCAGCAACAGAGACATCATGCTTCTGGCATCGTCATGCACATCTGACAGACAAAAAGTGCCCGTGGCTGCTAACGTTAACAAGGCGGAAGGGGAAAAAAAAATAGGAAAATGCACCGACTACTATTTTACATGCTGTAACAAAACCAAAATATGCACAAAAAATATTTACTGATATTTGAATTAATATTATTCCGGTAAGTTGTAAGAGGAAATATCAAAATTTTTTATCTAAGTGATAGGAGAGGAGAAGATCGCATTAATTACAGTGTTGATCATTGCAAATAAAGTCTATTTCCCTCTCTGTAAGTAATAAGCAGACATGACATGAAAGCCTAATTGAACCTCGTATAAAACCTGCAGGTAGCAATTATTGTTTAAAAGTAGATCTACTTTTAAAAAAAGATCTTATACCCTAAGCCATTAACAATATCCAAAACCTAAAGTAAAAACCAAAACAATAACAATAAAACATTCGGCTAAATCTAAATGATGTCATTCAGAACAAGAACTTCCACAAATAAAGCACAAATTGTTTTATAAAATTTTTATAATACTCTTTATGCTTGATACGATTATGTCAATAATATAGATCTGCTTATTATTAACCCTTATTATTAAGAGTTATTACTAAACATGCAAAATTAATTGCATGAAGCATATGTAAAAGGTATTAAATTCCATTCTATCAATAAAACAAGTTCTAGGTGCTTTTTCTTTCAAGCTATTCTACAGCCCCAAGTTTTCTGAATTAAAACTGATTATTTTAAGACTAAATCTCCCTTGATTTTCATGAGTTATTCTGGAGAAATCAGGAGTCACTTGGGGCTGCATTTTTTGCTAATTTAGTGTACATAATGCTTTCTTCGATTTACTGCCCTGTTCTGCAGACTATAAATAAACACACGTAAATAAGATTTAAGGGATTACAGTTTTGTTTTACATTCCAGGTTAACAAATTTCATAGTAAAATATTGGTATTAGTACCGGTTAACAGTAAACGTGAGGAGGGGCGTAAATTAAATTAACTGAACAAACAATGGCACCCTGGATCACAGAATAATCTCATGGAGATTAAAATTCACAAAAATATTATTAAAATTATTACTATTATTATTATTATTATTAAAGACAAAATTTCACCCTTGAGTTTCTCACATGCTACTTAGCGAAGATCCTAGAGATCTGGCCACGGCTGAAGTGTGTTTAAACTTCCTGTTGCTTACAGGATGGCTTCATGAAACCTTAGGATCTAATTGGATTTTATCCCCCCTCCCACCACCTCCCAACTTTTTTCTGTCACATTTTCAAAACAACTCCTTTCAACCATTTTTTTTTTTTTTTTGCAATGCCTCTCCTCCCTGGTGCCGTTTCAGTCTCTTGTGCTGCTGATGTCCCCAAAGTCACCGGGAAGAGAAGGGAGGAGTGGTCCTGTCTCCCAGCATCCACACCGATCGGCTAAATATTCAAGGCTGGGTTGGTTGTTTTTTTCTTTCAGAGCATGTGTTTGATTATTTCTAACACAGCAGAGTGGAAAAGGGAGCAAAAGGACATCGGGAAGTTACAAAAAGATACAACATACCAAAATATGGGTAAGTTTAGATGAGTCAGTGGTGACTTCCAGAAGGGTAAGTGGGCACCGTACACTAATTTCTCTCCCATTAAGACAACATCGCTGTTGCAAAGCCAAAATCCTGAATAAGTGGCCTTTTCCCCCATCTTGCACTTTCTAACCCTACAATTTTCAGGCCCAAATGGAATCAGCAAGGCAAAAGCCTAAAAATGGTAGGGTTAAGGACCGTTCCCCCTGTTGGGGGATTTGTTCCTGTTCTGCCGTTTCATGCTACATTTTGTAAAAGGGGGTGGACGAACTGGGGGTTGACGTAAGAGAACCCTTCGAAATCCGTTTGGTCTATGTTCGCAATCACCAGCTGATCCGGAGGTGTTAACACTGGCTGTCCTCGTGTAAAGAATTTATCGAAGTTTTCGGCACCTTTGCCACACTGCAAGAAAAAAAAATGAAAAAAGGCTGAAAAAATACAGCAATACATTGGCAGTTCCAGCTTTTTGCAGATTTTTTAGGACACATGCAAGACCTTCCCTCATCTCTTAGGAGTAGTTAAGAGAAAATTTTATTTTCAATTATTTTAACAAAAAATTGCAAGCAAATGCAGAAGATTTAAAAGATGAATTCTGATGAAAAACAGAGTCAGAAAAGTTTCCATCCATCAGCATGAGGTGATGAGGTAGAGAGGCTTAAATACCCAGAATTACTGGGATAGAAAAGGAAAAATAAAATAGTTTTACGGACATGTATTGGCATGAGATACTTTATCTGTCAAGTCATTTCATTCTTCTTAAAACCTTTACGATGCAAAATTAGATTTTGGTGTTAGTCTCCATTTCCTTTACGATCTGCAGAAAGCTTAATGTAATTCATTTATATGCTTTGATTCTTCATTGTACAGCCTATAAACTCACGTAAAGTCAGAAATGACAGCAGGGAGCTCATCCTGGGAACAGGTCCCCATTAAAAAACGTGCTCTCACAGGTTTCCTCCTTTTTTTTTGTCTAAGAGAATAAATGTGTCGTCTCTTGAAGCCCAGTCGAGAAGGGGGGTTAGGTACAGCTACACGCTGAACACAACTCATCCAAACAGAAAACAAAAGAAATCAGGCTCGTGGAAAGGGTGGTTTTGAGGAACGCGGAAAACACTTGAAAGGCAGGGGAGTATGATTAGAGGCAAGTTAAAAAGGATGAAGGTGGGACCAGAACAGAATTAGCTTGGGTGCAAGAAAAAGATGCATATCTGAGGAAAACTAGGCATTGGGTATCGTGGAGAGGTCTGAAGGAAACTGGGAAATCTGCTTATCTTAAAAGTGGATGATCTTTAAGGTCCCTTCCAACCCAAACCATTCTATGATCTTCCAAGAAAGCGCGGTTGTACGACAAAAACACTGAATGTTTCTTCCTGTTGTCCCTGACCCTTTCCTCTCTATCCACCCCTACAATATGTCTACATGTGGATTTAGAGGATAACATTACCCTATTATCTTCAGACTCGGAGGATAACGTGGAAAGGGTAGAAGATGGCTCATCAAATAGACCAATATTAGACATTGATTTTTCTGAACTAATGTAACGTGAATAAAGCTGTGCATTTATAGAAGAAACCAGCCGAAGAGGGGCCCATCAAAGGAATTCAAGGGTGAGATGTTTGGCTGTCTTGAAAACAGCTCAGTCCCAGTTTCCAATCTTCCTGCAAAGCACCTGGCACGTCCTGGACTGGGACACGCCACCTGATCCGAGCTGCAAAGAACTTTTGCTGCCTCGGGCACAAGTTGGTTTCTATTTCAGATGCAAAATGCATGCTCAGGTACGGGACCGCGGGGCTGACAGAAGGACACTTGTTCAGTTTTGGAAGAGCACAAGCAGAGGAACGTCTCAACGGTTAAAGGCTGATGGTAGTCTGCTTTTGTCACCCGGGGTTCTGCACTCACCGAATACCCTGGTGCCCACTGAAGCCAGTGCATTTTGGTACAGAATCTCTGGAGAACAAGAATGGACAGAGTGGAGCTTTGACAAGGGGAAAACTCTCCATCATTGGAATGAAAGCTGATGTAACCCCAAATTAACTGTCAAATTTATTTAGAGGCAATAGAGTCAACTCAGAGCAGAAACAAAAGGGCTTTTTATACAGGGAAGATATTTTGCTAAAAAGTTATTCTACAGATATGCATCATTCTTCCACAAAATTATGCTCTTTTTTTTTTTCTTCTTTTTTTTTTTCCCCCTCAGGAAGTGGAAGGTATTAAAACTGTATTTTGAGATCATAGTCCCTGACCCCATTAAGCCTCTCACTACTGTTTATACCAGCAGAAGCTAAGAAATAACTTATGTGAAATTTGGGTATTTTTTTGGGTGGGAATGTAATAATTTATCGATAAATTTGAATCTTCAGTTATGTATTTGTCTTCACATTAAAGAGCAGCACAGCTATCATGAGTGTTAATGCAGTATTACAGCAGAACTGAAAATAGAGGACTCCTGGAACTCCTAAACTTACAAACAGAAGCAAAATGTCCTTCTTGCCAAATGATCAGTCCATGCCTATAGCCTGTGAAATGTCAGTCTGGAAGGGAACCAGCCAGCAGCTGACCCAAAATCTGCAGCTCAGTGCCTGTGTGCAAAGCAGCAGGGTTACTCCTGCAGCAACGCACCTCCTAGAGAAGATGCACCTACAAAGGTTTTCTGAAAAAAAACCACCCCAAACAAAGCCCATAAATATCTCACATCTTCAAACAGATTAAGGGTCGTGTGTTTTTTGCTTTCTAGAACCCATATAAATAGAAAAAGCAATCACAATAACTGAGTTATACGCAGGGTGGGTAAATATCAGACTTGGATTTTACATTATTTTTGTCTGGGAAAGTGAGGCTCCGTGTGAAAACGCCTTTCTGTATTTTAATAGCAGCTTGTGTAAACAAAACAGGTGATGACAACTGTGGAGAGAGAGCACAGCTGCTCTAAACAGGAGCCAGGATCTGCCCCAAAACCTGCTGTGATGGAACCAGACCGGACTTCAAGATTTTAGTACCTTCATGCTGGCATTACTTTTAACTTCAAGGAGAAACTAAGCACTCAGTTCCTGAGCTAATAAAACTTACAGATGTGAAGGTAGATTTACTTTACGATCAGCTTTAAATTTGACTCAAGAAGCATGTCATGAAAATCTTCCATAAAAACATGCTTTGCAGAGGTGTGGCTCCCCGCTGGACCAGCAGCACCCTCCCTGCTCTTTGCTTGCTTACACTCTGCCCTGCCTGCAAAATCCACACCCTGTGAAAAGCTCCTCAACATGCAGCCCCTCTCCTGGCAATGTGAAAAAGTCGTTTGTATGCAAAAAGAGAGGAATATATTCTGCCATCGGGTAGCAGACTCCCCCTGTTCGTTAGTTTGTGACACCACACCAGCGTGTCTGTACCGGTAAATAAATCTGTGTACAGACCAACGATCCTGTGCCACAGCCAGCTACGTATCCCACTTGAAACAAAAAAAAATGTCAGAGAAGAAAGATTCAACAGTAGGACGTAACATTTTACAGCTGTTCCTCAAAGCTCCTACTCTTGTGTACAAATACTTTCTTTTTCCTGCCAATAGAGCACGGTATCTGCCGAAAGAAATCCTCTATCGACAAATACGGTTCTTCAAATTCATGCACACAGTTCTCACGGTAAGGACATCTTTCACTTCTTGGGATTTCTAAACTATTCCTACCGATACGTGTGTGCAAACCAGTACTGAACATTAAAAATACATCAGGGATTATTCTGGCAAACGTGGCGGATGTGGGTTTTGTCACTCGAGGATGGGGAATACAAACCCCTGTGCTGTGCAGCCCACCGTGGAGGAAACTCACCCCATAATTCAGATCCCTTCTATAGCTGGATTTAGATGCTGCTCAGAGGGGACAGCTGGGAACCACAGTTATTACGTCTCAAGTGGCTGATGTCAATACGACAATTTTCCCTGTTTTCAGCTTCTCCTACAGCGCATGACTGTCAAAGTCAAGGCTCAAACCACCGAGAGACGTTTTTGCAAGGAACAAAGCACACCGGGTTATGCTACAGGGTGCCAGAACATTAGCAGATTTACAGACTGGTCTGCCAGAATCGAATTGCCTGATTCCAGACGTGTCCCAGATTTGCAGCAGCATCAAGCCAGTGTGACCCTCCTACCCTGGGAAGGGACGTGTCGCGAGGGAAGGACTTGGCGGCTCACTCACCACTTTAGGTTTGAAAGGTGGCTGGATCTCTCTGTTTTCCAGTTTTTCCCAGTCGATTCTCCTGAAGAAAGCATGTTCCCTGATGTCTCTTTCACCTTCGAGGCCACAGCCAAGGCGCTTTGCGGGGTGTTTAGTCATTAGCTATTAGGAAGAAAACACCAAATGAGCAAATTTAATGTTGGAATGGAAGTGAGACAGACTTTCCCCAGATTGTGATGTTCTTGCTCCTCTCCTGAAGATTCACGTTGCTAATAAAATTCTTTTGAAAAGCTACAATTAATTCTCTGAAGATCACTTTTCTGGTTTGATTACCAGAGGCAGCACGTCAGCAGCAGAATTAAGGGTTGCACTTGAGAACTTTTTCCCCTTTGGGTGAGGTTGCCCTGGAGGCGTGGGCGGGCAGGCGGTGCCTGGGGCACGCTGCCATCGTGTTAGTTCACAACTCACTCCTACGGTTCACCTTTGGTCTTTCAGTTCAGTCTTATAAATCTCCAGAACAGCTTCTGCCCTACCTCAACAACCAATTAAATATAATAAATTCCAATGTACTAAAGCTGTATGAAGTACGACCCCCCCCCCCATTTCATTTTTCTGGGCTTGTTCACGACATCTCATTACAGAGCCTACGATTTCTTGGCACCCAGCTGAAAACATCTATTCTGCATTTCCTCCCTTGCATCCTTAATGACATCTTGGTCCATACTATACCCAGTTGCACAGATTAAGCAGACTTGGGGGGGAAAAAAACCCCAAACCCATCAGCATTGCATGCTTGGAAACAGTAATATGCTCGCTAATTAACAAGCTCCTCAAAATCTTTTTGATTGATATGTGCATTAGGAATTGTAGCCTTCAACTCTCAGCTCCAGTATCGTGGTGACTTTTTAAAGCTTCTTTACAAATTAAATATGGATATTATACTGCTAGGAGTGATACCTCAAAGCATCTTTTTAAAACCTCTGCTGTACTGCTTTAGCCTCCCTCCAAATGTTGAGTTGATCAGATGCCAATTCTGAAGCTAAGATAGAAGTGACTCTAAGCAGGTGTTGGGAAGTTGGGTGTGCACTGGGCTGGAGTCACCTCCTGCTTCCAGCTTAACAGCAACTTTCCCATTTTAGTCACCTTCTCTAAACCCCTTGCTTTACCAGTAAGTGATATAAGAAAATGTGAAGAACGATTCTAGTAGTTTCAATTCTGTTCCCAAGTTCCTGCATTTGCCCAACCCAGCAAACCCGGAGTCAGTGGCACAGATGTCACACGGACAACCCAACTGGGCACCGTGTTCGTCTTGCCCGACGGCGCACAGTCCCGACTGCTGAGCTACTGCTGACTCCCAGGGTCAGAAGCCTTCTCACATTGACTTCTTAGCTCAGGTATAATGCTCACAGAAATTTGGGATTCATTTCTCAGTTTAATACAGATGATGAATGTGTTACGATCACAGAGACTTGACCTTAACCCGCGCGGTGCAATGCGACTTTAGCTTCCTGACCTCCCTTTGCATAAGCACCGAGCAGAGCGGCAGCAGGCAGGAGAGCTGCGAACAGGGTAATTACATCAAGTTCAAACGGTGCTCTTGGAATCTATGATTTTCACGACAAGACGTCAATCTGCATGTACTTTACAAAAATATATCATGTTTCGTTTTTGTTGCCCAGCACGTCTACACCGGCGTAGGCTCCAAAATTAGAGCGGTCTTTCCTGCTGCCTTGTTCTAACCAGCTTTGCTCTTCCCTGATGATTTTCCTTAAGGGATTAATATCCAGCACATGTGCAACACTTCCTAAATGGTTGCAAGGGAAAGGAAGAAAGTAGATACTGAATTAACTAAGTGCAGGGGTATTTTATCGGTTAAGAAAGACATCAAACAGCGCTTTATAGATGGTGGTTTGGAAAAACCACAGACTGACAGTACTCTAAGGAATCACGTGGAGTCAAGGGAAAGCCAAATGAATTCTTTCTTCCTGAGCTAATCCCTGAAAGTCATATCTATTCTTTTCCTCAAAAAAAAAAAATTAGCTTAGAATCTAATATAAATTTTAGGCCACACAGGTTACAGCTGGGTCAGGATTCCCCCACAATTTCCTTGCATTTATGCTAAAGATTTTCACATAAGCTCATCTTTATCTACATTTAAAAATGTTCTTATTAACTCTTTTGCCCTGCTGCTGTCATGAGGCACACTGGGCTGAGGACTCGCTGGAGTATCTGGTATCCATCCAAGCTGAGAAACAGACGGATATTACTATGGATATATTATCCTCACCCTGAAAAACTGGGGTTGCGAGGCAAGGTGGGTGGAGACGTTTCACACCATCATCCTGTTCATAAATTCTGCTTTGAATTTGGCACCTCCTGGTTCTGACCTTTGTTCTTACCATAAAACAAGCGGCACAGTGGGAAGAGCCGAATGCTTACCAGTGGCACCGAGTGCTGAGCCCTTCCTGACAACACAGCTTAGCACAGCCGGGCAGAAGTCCCACTTAAAGATCCTACAGTGCCATACCAACGCCAGACAAATGCAGTTCTTCACAAGGATTGCCAAAAAAGGAACTTAATGATAAGGAAGCATCTATCTCACCCCCTTGCAGATGGAGACAGCTTCTTTGGACAGGGATTTTGGATAGGAAACATTATGCTCCATTATGGACTGAAAAAGTTCATCTTCATCTTCTCCATCAAACGGAGGCTGTTGAAAATAAATCACAGGTAAGTTACTTCTTGTTTGTTTTTTTTTTCTTTAATTCTTCACTTTTTATGAAATGGCATCACAATACTATGGCCACACTGGGTCAGGTCAAAGGTGCATCCAGCCCAGCAACCTGTCTCCAGTCAATCACGGATGCCCAAAGAGACAAGGACACAGCGGTGGTCCTTGCCCAGGAACACACACCAGACTCCCACCACCTGCAGCTTGGGATCTGCTGACCCACACGTTTATCATTCATCACTCCAGTAGAAACAGAGGAGAAAAGCTCATTTCTACCCCCAGCATAGCGGCCAGGTCAATGAAGGGTGTGTAGGATTATCTGTTTGGAGACTGGAACTCTCCATTACCTTGTGTTAAGGAATATCCCTTCCTCACTTAATTCCAGTTAAAGTCCAGTTTGGCTTATAAGACATGGCTGTAGACTCTGGTGAAGGGGACACTGTATGACAAGCCAGGGCTGCATTTTATTTTTAGACAGGTGAAGAGGAAAGTGCCCGTGGGCGAGTCCCCAGGGCACGGGCACTGTGCAGGGCTCAGCTAATGGCAAATCTCATTTTCTCCAAAGCGTTCACGCGCCTGATATTTGCAATGCAGACTGTAAATGTTAACAACCGCAATGGGTACACTTTAAAAACTTCTAAAATGTCGACTGGAATTTAGTAGAGGAACTATTAAAGGCATTTGTTAAAAATGTCTGTTTTAAGCTAGGAAATGTGTGCCTTTAGCTCACACTCATGGAAAGCCAATTGCACAAACCTTTTCCAACTCAGGACTAATAGCATTCCTGAAAGCCGGCAGTGATCTGCCACGTCCCGCAGCGCAGTGTTGCTTTTCTCCTGGAGTCACTCAGAGAGCAGCCTTTCATCAGCCGGGCAGAGGAGGGGTCTGGAACTGAGCTATTGCAAGCGGCCAGACCCACACGTTACCCCCAGGACGTACAACACAAAAGCTGCACTCTGCTGACTTCGCTGCAACGCAGAGCATACACACGCTCGTATTCTATCTCCCTGTGGTTTCCAGCTGCTCAATGATATTTCTTCCATTTGACATGCATTTTCCTGCTCAAGCGTCTCCCATTCAATCTGGGAGCTGGCTATTTATAACGTTATTACAGTACAAAGAAACCGCATTCAAAGGCAATGCTTGATTATGTGGGTGCAACAGAGAGAGCTTAAAGCCTAAATACATTCTCAACGGAGTCAGTCGAGAGTACAAGGAGATCATATCAGTATGGAAGGTCTCAGTCCTGTCCCCTAAGGGTCTGAGCCTTCAGGGAGCCTTGAAATGGAGCAGCCTGGAGAGGCAGGAGGAGGTCACAGCGAGCACGGGAGGGTAGCTCTTACCTGGCCAGCCAACATCTCATAGAGCAGCACTCCGTACGCCCACCAATCCACAGACTTCGCATAGGGCTGATAGGCAATAATCTGGATAATTGGGGAAAAAAAAATCCTTATGTTAGCTAACACCTCATCTTGTGACATATTAGATAAACAGTGACATGCAGAGATGAACATATTTCCTTGAAAAAGCCCAGAAAGCCAATTCTGTAATCCTCGCTCGAGCTACCCATTGGTTTCAGTTGGACTGTTTTGCAGATGTTAGTCTAAACCTGCCCATGCCTTTTGGTCAGTGGGTATCTTGGGAAACGCAGATCTTGGGAGCCCTTGGGATGTGCCCAGCAGCACAATGTAGGAGACAAGGCAAAAATGTTATTATTCCATTTGTGTCAAAGCTTGAAAGCATGAGACTCAATTAACTTAGAGATTATCAATAATTAAGCCTTTCTCTTCTTTTCAATATTTATATTTTTGTTCTGCTGTAAAAGGAACCAACATGCCAGAAAGGAGCAAACCCCTGAAATCTCAGTTCCGTTCTCCCAAGCTGCATGACAAAGATACTTTTAGTATCAAGCTAGACACCAGCTACACCAAAAAGAAAGGGGTTTCTGCTGTTCAGCCTAATGGAAATGTCAAGTATTCTGCATCCTCTGGGTTCACATCTGACTCACGCAGAAGCACAAATTGAGTTCTGACACAGCGAAAGGCTGCAAGTGCCAACAGCACGCAGGTCCCCTCGTGCGTCATTTCTTTAATCGCGGCCTCTTTAGAGATCAGCGCTAATTTACCGAAGAGATGCATTTGGGTGTGCTAGAGGGGGGTTCTGAGGTGCAGACGTTCTCTCAGATCTCCTTCTAAATGAAGGGATGTTGTGAATCGGGAGAGCGTCAGAGCCACCGTCCATCGGCGCCGGCAGGATCAGAGCCCCCAGCCCAGCGCCACGCTCCACGGGAACAAGCGAAGAACGGACACAGTCCTTACTCCAGATGGGCTCACATTTATTTTCCCGTTTGCATGCGTTTTTATTCTTTGTGAAATAAATTGCCAAGACAAGTACACATCACTTATCCTTGATTTTTTTTTTTAATTTTCTGAAAGGAAAGTTGAACCGATAAGTTTTGTAGTTTCCCAGGAAGAGAGTCGCCAGTTCCACAGCCCAGGACTGCCTGGCTCTAGGTGAAATTACAGCCTCTGGGTGAATGTTTTTCACTGGGATACCAGCAGCACATGAATTAAAAATTACGGCCATGTTTCTAAGCAAAGGATTTCAAAATCAATCGCACTTTGAAATGTATTACACCGGCAGAGGTAATAAGATTCTCAGCTGGAAGGTCCTACACAAAGGCAATCTTTATGAGTTGTCTTTTAGCAGCAGTATGGGCTTTAAAATATATACTTGGGACATTCATTTCATATTATAGCGGTTGACATACTCGGGTACTCTGCTTTTAATTTCTATCAGCAGTAAGCTCCCAGAGGTCTGCTAGAATCAATGTTGCTTTCTGAAAGACCAAACACTTTAAAACTTTTATCCAGAAAAAAAATACTGGCTTTTACACCCAGAAAATGAGAAAATATTTCATTCTGAACCCTTCTCTGACAATCTCTCCTTGCTTTATGGCAAAGAGTATTGTATCAGAAAAAAAAAAAAAGGGTATTTTTCAGAAGGTCATTAATTTATAAGGGCAGAACATTTTGTCTGCTTCATGTAAGTGGTTTTGGTCGGAACAGTTTATTTCAATTAGCAAATGAGAAAAAGGCGGATGCACAGCACTGAGAAAGCAAATGCTGCGACATGCCGCGGTTCCCAGCCCAGGTCTGTCCAGGAGGGCACAGCCTGCTTCCCTAACTGTTGCGAAGGAGTTTGATGGGATTATTGAGGAGAAGAAATCTTCTAAAAAAGGCAATGCCATGTCCTAAAATGGAAGATGGAAAAAAACCCAGATCCAGAGATGCTGTCTGTTGATCCAGCCAGAGGTGAGTCAGGGCTGAGCTGTTCTCTAAACAGCATTCTCATCAGGAAATGCAATCTGCCCCAATGAAACCTGCCTTTGTGAGAAAATACCAAGCAGAATCATCAAGAGACACAGAATTAACATGAAAAAAGCTTCTACGTTTAACCTAAGGTATGGTCAGAGTCACTAACATTTTTGCCCTATTTGATGCCACACATCAAAATCAGCAGAAGCGTCTGACCAGCAGACCTGTGTCCCTCTGACCTGCACCACCTCCCCTGCCCAAACCAGCACAGGATGAAAGAGTGGGATTTGAGAAATAGACACGGACATCAAGTTCCGCTGGGACTGGAAAGGTCCCACTGCAGAAAAGTCCCATTGCAAACGCAATGAAAACACTTTTTTTATTGAGCCTATCGCAATGTCAGAAAAGGTGGTGCTGTCCGTGTCCACTGGAAGTTTTTTTCCTTTAATCCTAAATAAACACAGCCAGTCTGAACCACCAGCTTAATCCTTGTAAGGGTATGATGCCAGTGAAAGGCAGAAAAGCAACCTGCCCAACCAACCTCATGCACAGAAACCGGCGGTTATGCTCACGATACTGGGAGTGATTCAAAGCATTAACTGGAAAATGTAAAGGAGAGGAAAGAACGCTCACTTCAAGGAAGGAATTGCATGTGGGAGGAAGCAGATGAGTTTTCAATATACAGTCAAACATGGATTAGTACAAAGTCAGCAAGTTCTAAATGTCGTATTTTCAGTGGTTCCCTCCTCCTCCTCCAGAAATCATCGTTATTACCAACCAGCGGCTGCACGCAAACCCAGCCATGGACAAAATAATCCTGTCTGCACATGGAACTGTTGGTATCTTTTAGAATGAACAGGGGTGTACCAACATGCCCCCCTGTCTCACCCCAGCGTGCGGAGCAGCGAGAGAGTCCATGTGCCAGAGATGCAGACCTGCACCCTCCTCCAGCCGTGACCTCGCCTTGCTGCTGGCCAGGGAGGAGTGGAACCTTGATGGGACCCTTCCCTTCCCCTCCAGCATTAATTTAAATTGCCTTTTCCATCTCCTTTTGCATTTCAAATGTCCCATTTTACCTATCACCATATTTTAAGAGCTCTGCCTTTTCAGGTTCGGTGGATTTCAGAGCTCAGGGGGAAATTCTCTCATCAAGCCAAACTGGCAGAGGAAAGTTGATTGCTTCTTTTCTTTTTTTTTTCCTTTTCACCTCTAAGGAAGGCGCCGTTAAGAGCGGGACACAGAGATTAATACCAGCAATTTGTAGGAATGTTTAGATCATTGCAGCTTGTAGGCTGTAGCCAGTTGGGATGAAAAGATTATATCCCAGAGGCAAGAGAGAAAGTCTTTTGTGAACATATGTCTACTGGAAAAGTTAAAGTTATTAATAAAAATAAATATTACTAGCACAAGAGACAGTCAAATGTACACTTCCCAAACCTTTGTAATATCTATTAGCCTCCCACAATCCTGGCAAATGCAAGGTTAGGACTCTTAAGGTTTGGAGGCTACTAGATGAAGGAGAAGGGAAACGGAGTTCCCAATTTAAATTCTTCTAAAATTCAGAACCAGTGCTCTGGCTGCTGCAGGGTTGCTGATGGTGGGGTTCAGCACTGGCTGCGCTGGCAGAATCCCTTCCCGCTAATCCTCCTGACATCCATCTCTTTCTGTCTCTCTTGACCGCTCAAGGAAATACAAAATATTAATCGATTTCACGGCTATTTTACCACTCTGACCATAAACATTTAAGTTCAGCACATCAGTAAATACCCTTTCCTAGATGAGTACTTTCTGCCTGACAGAAGTGGTCAAACCTGGGATTCTACCAGTTTAACCTCTGCACACTTCTCAAACTGCATAAAAAAAACCAAATTAATGCCAGTGTGTTATACACTTCAGTAATAACAAATCCCAACTTCCCCAATCATTAAGAATTATTTTACACTACACCAAGGTGTGCACGTCCCCTTTGCTGAATGCAGCACCACATTTCCCCGCTTCTCTGTCCAGAGATGTCCCTGGATGGTCCCTTGAGCCTAGCCCCAACATTATTTCCCAAACACTGATAAAAGAGCTAATTCTCTGAGTGCACCACACTCACAGGACTGTTCTACGTCAGGAACTTTGGCCAGTGTATTTCCATTCAGTGATCCCCCCCCAGCAGGGAACGGTGCTGTGCAAACCCCTCCTCATGATGATCTATTGCACATTTATCAGTGTTAGCCCACGGAAACATGCTGAAATGCTCCTGCAAGCAAAACACGAACCTTGCTTTGAAGTCTACCACAGAGCTAGGTAGCAATTTGTCACAATAATGCCTTCGGGAACGAAAGCAAATCAGCCATCTAACAACAACAACAAAAAATCTGTTTGTAGGATAATAGAAAAACTAATTTCCTCCTACTTGCTGCATGTTTTGGTAAAAGGTTTATTTCTTTATGTGAAATTTCCAAACAAATGAAAATAAATCATTCCAACACTGACCCATACTGAGCATTTTGGCACTGACAACACATTCTTTGGTATTAACTGGCACCAGACTATTGCCACGGAAAGGACACTTAGATTTCTGATATTGGCTTCATTTCTGTTTTGACAAGAGGAAATGAAATACTGCTCTGCTTGTTCTGCTATCCTGCTGCAAGCAACAGCAATTTGTGAAAAACCAAGGCTTTAAAACACACAATATTTCACTTTGAAAAGCATGAATTAGCAAGTGGGAAAAAAAACAAACTATTTTTCATTCCAATTTCCCAGAGATGACAAAACTCACCTCAGACACTAATTTACTTGTCCGTGTATAAATCTCCCATATTCCAACAAACACTCAATTACAGCCAGAAATGTTCCAGCCAGAGCTGCCTCTTGCCCCACACTCAGTGAAAAACTGAGAAGCTTGGACCAGGATCCAGCCTCTTGCATCGAATTTGCAGCCAAACAAATCAAGGCTCTTGAAAGCTCAGTATGCCCAAATAGCAGATTTTAATATTCATATATTTGAATCATTTCCAGATCACCACATGTGCTTGTTTTTCATGTTTTATACCTAAACTAGTGAAATACAAATCATATCCAGACTAAAAATCTTAACTCAAAGCTCATATTTGTCACAGTGCTTTACAGCAGGACTCTGTTTCTCATGATGAAATTTTCATTTTAGACCCACGGCACTCAACACACTGAACTCAAAGGTTCTTGAAATGGGAAATATTTACCTCCGGTGCAATGTAGTCTGGAGTGCCACAGAAGGTCCTGGTCGTTACTCCATCTAACATGTGTTCTTTGCACATTCCAAAATCAGCAATTTTTATGTGTCCTTCTGAATCCAGCATCACATTATCTAATTTCAGATCTCTACGAAGAATCACAGTAATTTCATGTTAATGTTTAGGATCAGCTAGGGCCAGCTTATGTACTTCTGAGTCTAGGTGAGGACTAGGTGTTGCTGTTTTGGGCAGAGGGGATGGGGCTGCAGGTGCAGAGACATCAAGATGACCATTAGCCCTGGAGCTGGACAATTAATGAAGAGGTAGCTGTATACGACCACAAGCACACTCACACTGAGACCTCTGAACATGTAAAGTTATTAAACATCACCCAGGAACGCAGAAGAGAATGTTTCACACTTTCAAGAATTTTCAGTTGAGTTGGGCAGAGCACAGAGAAAATTCAGGTAAAGCAACGGCTTTGGTTTACAGCACACTTAAAAAAAATCTAAAAATGCTCTGAAACGTTAAAGAAACTGATCTTCTTGTGGTTTTACAAATAGCTCAGAAGTTGATGATGTCAGATTATACTCACCTATAAATAATCCCTCTGTTATGGAGAAAGAATAACCCAACTGAGATCTCAGCTGCATAGAACCTGTATGAAAAAAGAAAAATCCAACAGATTTTTTATTGCCTCATCATTTCCTTCTGATAAAATATTTTGGAAACGCATCATGGTAGAGAATGATAGTTTAACAGCATATAAAGAATATAATATATATAGTGTGTGTGTATATATAAAAGTACAAAAAAATATATTATAGGCAGGTGACACAAAAGACACCTTACTTCAATTTGACTTAAACAGCTAAATTTTGAGTATTTGATGATAAAGTAATGCAGAATTAAAAAAAATTAATGAGAATGCCTCCCCAGAACGGCAGCTGGAGCACAGCATTTTACTGCACTGATCTGACTCTGCCTGCAAAGGTCATTATCTCTAATCACATATTAATGCTGAATTCGGGATGCAGCTCAATTTCCATCGCAATTCATACGGCATGAAATAATTTGCCGAAATAATATTCCTTTATACAGGCTGTTAATGGATTAATTACATAACGCTAATTAAAATGATTACCATATAAAATATAATTGCTGGGTGTTGTTAACGGATATACAATATTGATGGCTGTTTGAAACCACTTGCTGTGGAACTGTGCAAATTCTAAGCAAGAGGATTATTTAAAGACGAGGTTAAGTTTTAGGCTAGCATAAGGGAAAGGAAAGCGGAGCTCTGGAACACTTGATCAGAAGTGGCTGGGGATGCGTGTGCTGGAAGATGCTCCACAGGCGTAAGCTGTCATGAAGCAGCACAGCCTGCGACGGGTGTTGGCAGGTTACATTAGCTGGGAGCCGAGATGATCTGACACCATCTAGCTTTTATTCAGCAAGTTGCTGTAATTTTGTTCCATATCACACTCACATTTAGCAGGGCTCTCATCTCACCGAGCCCTGATTGTTTAAATTGAAATGAGAAATCATTTTCACTGAATTCTTAAAACAGTTGGTCACACTTGGTTTTAAAGTTGCATTGGCAAATGACCCATGAAACACTAATAAATGATGATGAGATGTTATCAGCATGACTAAGACGGTGCTGACGGAGCTATTCACATTTGGATGTGCTGCAGACCATTATCAGTCGCTCCCTGAGATGCCAGATGTACAACTGCCTAAAAGGGACCAGGCATATAAACAACCTGTAAGATTTCACTGACTCCTCACAAATAAAACTCCTATATAAAAGCAGGATCACTGAAATCCTTATAGGCTACACACTGAGTTCATCTTGTATGATACTTATATTGCAATGCTGAGTCTGTTTGGATTGCCTTTCCCTTTAACAGCAATTCAGACTGAAATGTTCTACTCACTTTTTTTATACTCGTTTTTAAAAACAACACCAGAATACCAAGTAACATCTTTAATTTCCTGTTGCCTAGTTTAAATTCTTGTCACTTTTCAAGTAGGCATTGCGTGCCTTTGTTCGTGTTGGATTTTTGAATAAAAAGGCACAGCACAGGTCTATGTGTGCAAACAACATTTTTAACACAGATTTCATCTTCTGGGCCTTATAAAACACAATCCAAAAAGGCCAGCCTGGACTTCATACTGAACCCTTGAAGAAGAAGAAACCTAATCCTCTGATAGTGTAAAATGAAGACGATGACACGATTTAAATACAAACACTCACACTGCTTGTGGCTCCTTAAATTTTCCTACTTGCTGGATGTGGTACATGAGATCGCCTCCGTTCACATACTCCATAACAAAATACAGACGGTCCTACGAGAAAGCATTAAAGAGGCACAGAAATGCGTTAGAGAAAATATTAGATACGCATTAATCAGCAGAAAAGTCACTAATATGTTCTTATAAAGCTTTTAAGATTACTGGGAGTGGTTGTACGTTCTGGCAAAATTGATAGATGAGGAATGGAAGTGGGACCAGTAAAACCTGCAAGAGCAAATGACCGATGAGATCTGTCCAGATTTGCCAATTTTAATGATGCACTTTTATATATTATTTCTCTACATTGGCTCCCATAATAATTCACATTCACAGGATGATTATCCTGAAGTGTTTGTAGAAAAGTTCTGATCCAATATTCTGATGGGAAAGAGACTCATGACCGAGATGCTCCAGTTCAATCTCTTTCCTTCAGCACTGATTGAAAGTTTCCAGCCATCCAGATTTCAGAACACTAGCGCACGTTTACAAACTGTGATTTCCTAAGCTTGGTCCAAGAGACAAGCCATGGGCAAAATGTTTAATTGGCCAGATCGAATTTATATAATTTAGATTCTTGTATAAATTGTCTTCTTGTAAAATCCATGGCAACAGAAGCCTGCGCCTACAAGCACTAACCAAAAATTATCAGTTTTTCCTATGGCCAAAAGTTTATGCCTTTTCTTCTCCTTCATACAAAATTTCTCATTTTGTAGCTAATATTAATCCTCCAGAATATTTCATAACACCAAGTGTGAACTACTCAACACTTTGGAAAACACGAGGTAAATCAGGCAAAGGTGTTAATGGTTTATCTGGGCCTTTTGTAGCTCCACTGCTCTTGTACACGATAAAACAGAAAAATTATACTTCCAACTAATTGCCTTGTTGTTTGTTCGTTTGTTTGTAGATGATAAACCATCAACAACATAAGAGGTAAAAGAGATGGAACAGTCAAGTGGAAAAAGATCGTACGTCCCTTCATCACCCCAAAAAGTGACAATCCAGCCCTGGGGAATGAGTTCAAGGCCATTGCCATAAGATGGCTACACGGCGAGACAAGAGCCTTGGTTTCTTGTGAATAAAGACCTCCACCCAGCTTGGAACAACCCTTGAAGACAGCTCAGCGGTCTCAGGGTGTAGCCGTGCCCACCCCAAAAACCAAAAGCACACTGGGCACTGTCTCCCACACACTCCGTGTCACCCAACAGACCGGCACGGTGCTGCTGGATCATCCCGTCCCTCCTGCAATCTGCCGCTGGAGATGTTTTGCAATGTGATGGGGAAATGTCCACTTCACAGATTTATAAGGAAGGAAGAAAAAACTCCAATGCTTTCCTCTGTGCCAGGGGTGTCAGCAAACTAAATTAAATCCATCAACATTGATTCATGACTAATCACCTCACGGTATCATAACAGCCACTAAGACTTTTCAAGTACTATCCTCAGATCCTTAAAAGTATTTTGGTGCCTTTGGGAACCTGGGCTTAGGGCTCTGATTTAGCACAGCACAATTCATGAATTGCCACACTGGTCTGCTTGAAATACTGTATGAAGATAAATCTTTAAACCTAGGTTTTAAATTTAAAATACAAGGGGCAATGACATGTGGTATGTCCATCTTCACCATTTTCTACGTGCAGAAGCTACGATACAGGTTAGATGATAATAAATGTTATTGAACTGATGGAATCCATGATCATACAGTATGGAAAACATCAGGGCGACAAGAAAGACAGAGCTTACGTACAACTGTTTGGAAACAAGAGTGAAGCTGTGTTAGGAACGGTGGTTTATCTTGCAATGCCAGAACTCGTTTTTCAACCATTGTACATTCGACATCATCATCCTGAATCACCACGTCTTTTTTCAGTATTTTGATTGCATAGAGCTCCTCTGTCCCCTTCCTGTCTGCCAGCATCACCTGCACAAAGAGAAACATCAGGGTGAAAATCGTCCTACCTGCCAAGGAGGGAAGGTGACTCATATGCCCGAAGATTTGTATAGATGGCAATCCAGCTTTTCCTTTTATTGGTATAGACTAACTTGATCAAAACTCCAAAAATATCATCATTACTCACCCACTGCAATGAGCTGTACCAGTCATTTCATACAAAGCCTGTGCCAAAATCCTCTGGTTAATCACAGGCACATTGCCAAGGGGCTGCTAAAATGTTAAGCCCCAGGGGACCTTCAGTAAAGGGCACTTCACCATGGAAGTGGTTGTTCAAACAGACAGAAAAACAGCAGCTCATT
This sequence comes from Syrrhaptes paradoxus, assembly GCA_013400615.1. Classification (NCBI taxonomy): domain Eukaryota; kingdom Metazoa; phylum Chordata; class Aves; order Pterocliformes; family Pteroclidae; genus Syrrhaptes; species Syrrhaptes paradoxus. The sequence goes on from VZTO01022522.1 coordinate 33,810, forward strand.
CTTTCAGCTAACAAATATATATATACACACACATTATTCCTGGTTTTTTTTCCCCAATACTCAGCCTTACCAATGTTGGTGACTTCCAGAACTGGCAGAGTGACCTAGGTAGCAAAGCCAGAAAAGTAGGCTTAATTTCCTTGAAACTGCCAAGAAGTGAGGATCTAAAAGTCAGCAACTGTTTCATACATCCTGCCCAACAGTCTGAGGTGTTTTGTTTTTTTTGTTTTGTTTTGCTTTGTTTTCAAAAAGACTGCCCAGTCATAGCTGGAGCCTGCTAGTCCCTAGGGAATCACTCTACTCCATGTTAAGAAATCCTCCCTCAGAAACGCACGTCCTTTTGACTCCAGTTTTGCTTGTTAGAGAATTATTCACTCATTCTTCAAGGTCAGAAAAAAAAAAAAAAAAGAAGAAAGCAGTGGAATAGTTCTGAATTCCTACCTTCCCGAAGCTCCCCTTTCCAAGGACCATGAGGAAGTTGAAATCTGTCAGCTTCACCCTGTCCAGATTGTTGGACGGCACACTTGAGTTCTTGTCTTCTGTTGGAGTAATGACTTTGTTACCAGCTGGCCCAAGTTTGGCTTTCTGAAGAACATACACACACATACACACACAAAAACAGGACAGTAAGAAGAGCGGCCCCTTTTCTTGGCAGAGCGGGTCACTGGGTGAGGTTAGAACTGGAGATGACCACATTGGAGACGGCATTCCCAGGAGAGAGGCTGCGTAACAGAATTTGCACAGACACCACTTCAAAGACTCATTCCAACAATACTTTTGACATTATTGAGTAAATGAAAGTAGAAAACTGTGTTCAGGTACAACCAGATAAAAGCAGATACACTTATCTGGTTAGAAAAGCAAAACCAAAGCAAAAAACCAAAGCCAAAGAAAAAAACTCACTTCTCTTCATGCCAAAAGCAGACTCATCTGGTGCTTTTGTTTTGAAATACAAAAAATGTTTTTCAAAAACATCATGCTATAATTTACATAGGGTATTTCAGGATATAAACACTCTCTCCAATACATTCACATTTAAAACGTAATTCTTAAAAATCACTGCATAGCAAGAGTTAGGAAATCTTTGACATGCATGAAGAAAAAACAACCTACATGAAAAAAACCCCACAGCACATGAGAGTTAATGCAGATGAACACGGCCACTTTCAAACTAGCAACACAATCAACTTTGATTTTCAATCAAGTGTTGATCTGGAAAAGGGAGGAAGGGAAATATTACATACAAGGGTTCTGCCTTGGCAAGACAGTCTGGTTTGCAGAAGGTTGCAACAGTCTCAGTATTTCCTCTGAGACCCCATGTAATTGCTCAAGTAAGTTGCATTTCAAATCTCAAAGTTAATAGAAGAGAAAAAAGTAAGACTCACCAAAAGATAATGCAGGCTACAACATAATATCTCTCTTTTTTTCTCAAAATAATCCCACATACAAGCAGAAGCAAAGCCAAGAAGGTTTAATAATACTTTGGGATGGAAGTGCTTTCCCCCCCTCTATCCAGCGTGCTGGTCTGGCAAATAACCTCTACCAGGGTTAATTCACTTTGTGCCATTGCCGTATGCTGACATTTAAGGATAACCACGTTTCTCACTGCACCGCAAAAGGACAGGATTTGCATATTATCACTGTTTTACAGGTAAAGAAAATTACAGAAATTAAAGTTTATTCAAAGTCACACAATAAATTACCTTAAAAGCCTGGCCTGGCATACAGTTTTGGCAACATCACTGGAAACTGGAAGATCTAAACTTTCCCCTCCCCAGACAATTTAAAAACCATCAGATTGAAAGGACGTCTCAACTCATGGGCTCCAGCCCTGTACTACTACAGGCAGTAATGTCAAATAAACCTCTGATAAAACAACCACATCACTTGAAAAGCATTGGATGACTCTTCCTGCAACTTCATACACGCAGAAAGTCTTACACCCTGCCACAGGGACATGAATTTTGGCAGTTTTGATCTTTTTTTTTAAATTTATTGTAATACAGCTTAAAACATGGAATTTCTTCCACCACTATTATTACTCGCTTGTGTGAAAGCAGCACTGGGAGAGGCTAATCAGGACCATGTGCTGTGCAAATGTTTAGGAAGAGCCAGTCCTAGGCGCCAGCCTAAGCCCCTGATTCTGCAAGGGATGGCCCCTCCGCAGATCCGGCTGCTGGGACACATCCAGTGTCTGTAACGGAGCTTTTGTCGGGACAAAGCTCCTTTCAAGGCCACAAGACAAGACAGAGCCATAAGCGAAACAATTTAAAAAAAAAATCCCAATATCCTTTATTTGTACAGGATGAAGAAACGGTTTACAGGAGCATCTTTGCTGGCCGTGTCTTTGTGCTGCTCTCGCCTCCGGGATTTCAGATAAAGATGCTCTTGTGATACAAGCAGCAGTTTCAATATCCGCCTTTTCACCATTGGGAGATCCAAATCAGCCCGGAACGGGAAACCCTAGCTCTATTTCTTGGATTTTAAACCCACTGGGTAGGTTGTCTGCAGCCTGTTTGAAAAACGCACCATTCGAAACAACAACTGAAATTTTGTTCCAAGGCTGTTTCCTCGGGTACCAGCCCCCCGTTGAGCACAGAGCGCTTTCTGTAGCCCTGCAATCCAGGCTGGGGGGAGAACAGCACTTTTTCCAAAAAAAAACCCGAGCAGCATATTCCTCAGCAGGCTCCCATGCCCTCTGCTGGCTCCCAGAGCTGAAAGCAGCGCGCTCGTTCGGATCAGACACACCCAAGATGGAATTGTCAGGATCTGAAGGCGGCATCTTAAAATAATATCAGAGAACCCAGCCAGGCCTCTCTGCACCCTTGCAACGAAACTCCTACATTTAATGAGCTGGAGACATGCTCCCCTACCTCAATTTTTAATCTTTTTTTAATTAGATGTCACTCTTAATTTGATAATTTATTTTTTTCCATGTGGTAGATTTTTAAGGAGAACATCAGACGTCTGCTCCGGGCAGATCCAGCACAGGCAGGAGCTTGTTGGACCGTCCTTGGCTGGGAGCGATGTGCTGCCGGGAGCCCACCATCCTGGTTATGGCATCACTAGTGCTGAGCTATCGGTGCCTCAGCACGTACACTGGTATGCGTAAACCCTTTGCAAACCGTATGTAAGAAAATGTAGGAACATGGCATCCGTGAAACGCTGGAGGACAACCAGGCTGATCAATCAAAGCACACGGACCCAAAGCAGAACGGCCCAACGACCTTATCAAATGATCATAACCTGATCAAAGGTCCGTATTGCCCTTCAGCTTGGCCACTGACCGTTTGTTCATGAGCACACAGAAAAAAGTTTTTCATATTTAGCATCCAGATTCCTTTTACTGCTTTTTGGCTTAAGGTCCTAGTGAAAATAGGGTGGGAATTTCAATGCTGGCAAACATGTACTGGGAAGAAAAAAAAAAAGGGAAACAATAATAATCCAAACCAAAACATTTCACAGATGATCCCTTAAGAGCTTCCCAAAATACCACTGCAACATGTTTCAGTTCTGACTTAGCCTCAGGCATATAATTTTGTCTTCTTTATGGTACTATTTAAAAAAAAATTCCAGAGCCACTAGAACACAATCAGGCTGTGGTCATGGAAATAAAATTAAATAAACATGGTCAAGGCATTACAGATGCTACCTGTGCCACCAAGGTTTTGATGGGGCAGTAAAACATCTTTATGAAATAAACCCTGAAGGATGTCGTACTTATTACCTGTCCGGGAGAATTAGCTGCTGTGTATATTCCATGTTATTTAATTCATCCTGAAGTATAAACCTAAACCAAAACATTCCTTACAAACTTCATGGAAGGTTCTACACTCAGCAGAAACGTCACAACTCATTACTAATAACTGATGTTGAGGGATTTAAGGAAAGCCTTTAACCTTCCCCTTTTGTTATAGAATTTAACCCAGAATATGGGGCAAGACAAAAGTATCTAAAAAACTCAGCTAATAATTTCTGGTTATGACTAAAGGGACATAAAGTGAAACGATTCATAAAAGTTTACTGGAAAAGAGTAATGACATTTTGTCTCTTCCTATAAAGTTGAAAATAGCAGAATCCTTCTTGAATCCATGTTTATATTTGATGGATATTGAAACCTGCTGGGATTGGAGATGGCATTCCAGGCACTGGTTTCATTTTCAATTACATTCACACTGCTTGGCTTAATATCTTCAACGAAAACACAATGTTGTTACAACGAAGCCAGCTTGCAGCAAACCAACCAGGAAGACAGTATGTTAAAGATAAATTAGTCTGCACCGGTAGCAGAAGAGTTAATCTTAAAAGAAACCAAGACATGCACATTATCTTACTTCCTCTGGTTTGGACGCACCTTATCTCGGCCAGTTCTTTTACCCTGAAACCACAGGTGAGACACACTTTATATATTCAGCCCAAACGCACGTCTTCATGGGTATTAGAGAAGTTACAGGGTGTTACACTGGAGAGTCTCTTGGAAAAGATATCTCAGGTTTTGGAGTATAAATGTATTCCATTTATCTTTCATCCAAGTGTAACGATTGGTCTTTTAACTAGGTATGGAAAAAAAAGTCTTCTCCAAACCTTAATGAGGAGTGTGAAGTGAAGAAGAAAAGAAGTGATTTAGGGAACAGCAATCCATTATTGCGCTAAACTTTCAACCACAGTAAATGTTCTCTTTGAGTCTTTTCAAAACTTTCTTTCTGATTTTCTGCTGTGAAGGCAATCTACTAGGACAAAACAATAAATCTGAACATTGGCTCTTCTGCTCTCTGATTATGGTCTATAGTTCAGAAAGTTAACAATTACAGAGAAGGAAGAGTGAATCGGGAAGAAGGGAGAAACCCACATTGTTTCCCATGAAAAAATATCCAAGCCAACCAACGGCCCTGCGACGCGCCGTTCACTAGAGGATGTATTTCTCCGTTGTCAAGGCAACTCGCTCTCAGCAAGTTCACAGATGCCCAGTGGAGAGATCTATTGGTAGCAAATTTTCAGGAGCAGAGAGTGATAAACTGAAAAATATTTAACAACAATGCCGAATGCCCATCGCATGTGTGGAGGGACAAACACAGCACATGAAGCGTGTGTTTGGAGACAGCACACTGATCGCCGCATTTCGTCCGCTACTTACTGGCTCCACTGACACCTACTGGGAAAAGAAACTGAGAGCTTTGCTGCCAGCAGCGGAGCCGCCTGGAGATGCACAGCTCTGCTCCACATCGCACACCAGCATCCTCTGCTCCTCTACAGCTGATTCCAGCCAGCACCGACTGCTCTGCCCGTGCAGCCGTGCTCAGCCATAAACACCAAATGAGCAACGCAACAGCAGAGAGCAGCACCGGCTTCAGTCTCCATTGCAACACATCCCATTTGGACAGCATGAGGGTCAGCAGCCTAAGAACTGACCGAGCTGGCTTCATCTCAGGTCCTAAGACTTGAGATCTGTGGAGCCAGAATGTCCTCTTGCCACGATTCAATCTCTCTGCAAAACTCTAACTAACACAATCCCGGCTCCTCACACCGCAACGTGTTCTTAGCAGGTCTTCGCTCAACCCCAACAGGCTCTTCAAACCTCACCGGGCGATGGGAACGCCGTCTCAGCTAGGCTGCCTTGTTCCCCATGCTTCTGTTCCTAACTCTTAAGCTAACCCAAAGCCACAGCAGAGCTGCAGGTAACGCTCTGGGTATTGCTTAAATTATCAGGATGCTGAGAATTTGGAATGGGAAGAGTCCATTTCTTGGCCCAGCAAGACTTAACACTTCACCAGACGGAGTTTTAAGCTTAATTCCAGAACCTAATGCAAGCTTATAATTCATTAGCAGAGAGGTCTGTAGCCATGGAAACAACACAGAAAAGAGGAAGTTCAAGCCAAAGCTCCGGATGATTCCGCAGCCCCCAGCTCCATCCGGAGAGGGGACAGCACGAGCGGTACCTCCTGGGCCAGCCACGTTCTTGCTGTTGCAACTCAACAGAGGGAAGGAACTTCCTTGGTCCTTCTACCTGTTTCCCTACAAAACACGTGCTGAGCAATCTGGGGAGATGCTTTTGCCTTAAATTTCCTGTGAAGAGAGAGTCTCTGGCTCTTGTGCTCCTTACCTTGGCTTAACAAACAGTTATGAAGCAGAAGGCAACAGTCTTGGCTTCTCCCATCTCACTGTGCGCTCTCACTGGTTCTTATTTGTTCCTTACAACAAATTACTAAAGAACTAAAATACAGAAGTGTCTTGCCCTAATGAATGTGTACACAGGCAGCTAACCATATAGAAATGAGCGTGCTCCCATTAGGCTGCAGAGACCGGAGACACCTACACCAGAGGTTGCAGTGCAGCCAGAGACCCCCGGACCAGGGAGATGCCCCGTACCACAGACACGATCAGGGACTCACGAGGCTGACACAGATCATTTTCTAGCCATGTCTTCTTCGGTGAAACTACATTCTAGCAAAACTTCTTTGCAGCAAGGAGAACTCTGAAACTACACAAATAAGCAGAGAGCTGTCATCTGAACTCTTGTATTTATTTTCAGGACAGCAATGTCACGACTACGACAGTAAAAAATGCAATATATGAAAATGCATTTTTACCTCAATAGCTGAAACAGTTATTGAAAAAAATAGCTAGAAGAAAATTCTTCTCATTCTCATTGCTAGCAAAAAGGCACGAAGGCAAACAGGATGTTTCATAAAAATCGAAACGGAGAGGGTGACAAAACTCTACCTGGGAGTTAAGTATGGACTGTGTTATGTCTTTAGTTTATTTTTCCTTGCATTTCCTCTCCTCCTCCACTTTAACTTGTGTCATATTTACCCTCTTGGTTAGCAACAGTAAATTTATTTAAAGAATTTGCCTGAAAAAAACTTAGTGCCATATGTGAAAAGGATGAAAAATGCCTTTTAGCAGCGAGGATGTCCAAGAACACAGGAAACCCACTCCTGGAGCCCTGCCACGTGCTGGACTGCTTTGCTCATCACGTAGGAACGATGACATCAGAGTGTATACTCATTAATTTGGGTTATAAATAAAAAGAAGAGAAAGCAGCGTGTCCCACAAAGAATTCTGGATGATTAGCAAAACTGAGTTATTTCGTCTAACCCCACGATGAGCTGCGCGTTTGGAACCCGAGCCTCTTCTAACGCCTCGCAGGTTCACAAAATCCACGAGAGGGTTTCACTGAGTGACTCGGTGATTTCCACGGAGGTCCATCCCTCTCACCTAGCACAGGAAACCGAGCACAAGGGAGGCAGGTAGTTACATAAGCCACGAGGCACCCGGAGGCACAGATGCACTGGGCAATATAATTGACTTTTCCAGCTGCAAATTATTAAATATTTTGATTAGGGGAAAAATTATCATCGGTTCAGTTCAAAATTTTGAATAAAGGGCTCTGTGAGAAATGTTAAACCGAATTTTATCAAACCAGCAGTTTAATTTAACAGGTTTCTCTCTTTCTAAGTATATCCATACAATCAATTCGCATGATTTCATCTATTTCAGGACTTTTGCTAGAGACAGCTTTTTGCTCTGGGAGCTATTCTGTGTTTTTCACTGACCCCTTGTGGTTTCTAACTCCGAGGAGAAATTATTTTCTCGAGCTCAACATTCCATTAAGCTGATGTTCACTTAGAATAAAGGCAATAAGAGAATCCTGAAAGACAACACAACCATTTAATAAACAATACAGCATCCCAACAGAGCTGCTTATTTTGTGGGGTTTATAATCACATTCCTTATTCAATTTTTTTTGTTACTTTTTTTTTTTTGTGTTGCTGTGTAGAAGTTAAAACTGCATGAAGTACTCAAATAGATGATTGCCGCAAAATCCCCAAATTTTTCAGGCACGAGATGAAGGTAACCACATCCCCTAGCAAACGTAGACAATGGAGTGAAATAACTGCGAAGGACAGTCGTTTGGAAAGGGATGTATCTATCCTAAGAAAAGCAGTTTCAGGGGATATTGCCCTGGACAATGGATGTCTGGCTGTGAGCACTGAAATCTAGAGAGGGAAGAGTTTCCAGTTACCCACTGGGCACTGTCAACATGTTTAATCTGTTTAATAATCCTGTGGCCACCTGAGACGACTTTGTTTTCTGCCTTTATTGCCAAACACGCAATCCCCTGCAACTGAGCAGTGTCTAACCAGATGAAAGGTAATTAAAGAGGCTGCCTAGGAATAATATTCAAGAATTCTTGCTGAAATATCCTGTGACAGCCGTAATAAAAAAAACCAAACAACAAATAGGATGCTAGACCAGCAAATCCCTAAGTGTCAGAGAAAGGATTGATTTTATATATGCTCCTTCGTTTTTTTAATTAGGCAAATTACAGTTAATTTTCAATAATAAAAAAACCTAGAGTGTAGAATTTGCTTTTAAGCATAAAACTTATTTTAATATGAACAAAAAGTAAAATTCTCTTCTAAAACAATCTTTAAGGACTTCAGTTCTACGTGATCTTAGCGCAATTCCCTGCAGTCAATCGCAACAGCCACGAAAAGCTTTGGACTAGGACTGATTTTAAAACCTTGGCACTCTGTATCCAAGTCTCACCAGCCGTGCCATGGAATTATTTAATGCACACAAAAATGAAAATGTTTCTGCATGATGTTGTGAAAATAATCTATTTAAATACACACTTTGCTGGCGAAACAAAAGCAGTATAAATGTGTGATCCTTCCCAGTATCCGATAATTCCATAAACAAGCATTTCTGCTGTTCGACCTTGCTCACAGCATTCTCCAAGTCGCTATGATATCATCAAACCATTTTTGAACACGTTCCTGGTTCCTAGCTCAGAAGCGTTACACTGTCCCCGGGAACACAGCCTGCCTTCTTCATCTGCTCCTGCTGCTGCCTTTCAGTTCCAATCTTGTAAACTTGGGAACGAAGCCTCCCCAGCAGTCCCACATAAACTGATTACTTACAAAATTATTTCCAAAGACATGCTAATGTCAGTGGTGATTAGCTTGCAGAAGGCAGCTTCTGAGCTTAGGTTAGCGATGCTGAGCCGCTGTCAGTAGCAAGCAGGATGGGGATTTGGAATAACGGAGAAAGACAGACAATAAACAAGGAAGCATTTTTTTTTCCATTAAAAAAATGGAATTCTTGAGCCTCCACATCAGAACAGAGTGCCAGCTTTCTTTGCTGGAATTCATGTTTATCATTGACAAGGACTAAGCATGAATTTAGCCCATGAAGCAGCAGCTGTAAGAAACTGTTCAGCTCTTTTTTTAGGGGCATTCCTATGATGAAACCACAAACTGACCAAGGACTTCTGCCACTTTAACTCAGTGCGTTCCAAGGTCTGGGTTTGCAATGCAGTGACAACATGATGTTAGACACAACCAACTTCATATTTATCCCAGATGGGTTTTCAGGGGTTTTTTTTGCTCTGGTTTAAAATGCATTTAAACAGAGAAACTTGCCCCCTCCCTGCATTAAACTAGTTTCACCAATGAAAGCAACATGTGATTTTATTTTCAAATAGGAAGAGGTAAAAAGGATTGAGGAAGGGTAGTCCTCTTCTGTGCAGGCTTTTCTGAGATAAAGATGCCAGATAAAGAATCGAGGTTAAGAAAAAATAAGTTATTGATTATATGACAAATGATTACTGCATTAGAAAATATTTGCCAATGACAAATGGTCCTATCCTTTGTTTTCCTGGCTCAGTATTAAAACATTTTGTAAAATAATGCATTAATAATATAAACAACTATTCAAAAGAAAATTTCACTTTCAAATTAAATATTTTAAGCTTTGAGCTATAGCATGTAAACTGCTCTGGGTCAACTTCAACTGTAAAAATACCATTGGAAGAGGACAATGGCTTCAGTGACCTTGGATTCATAAACCAGTTCACAGCTCAGGAGCTTCCAAATTCTATTTCAATTGTAACTTAACCCATGTATGAGCCTGGAAGTGTGATTTGTGTCAGTCACCTTTACCCTAATAAAGCAAGATCATTTGTTAGAGATACATGCAAATTAAAAGCCCACACGTCTATGTTCTCAATGCCCACATGTATCTCGTATGGCAACAATTCAGTGATTAGTGAGAGAAGAAAAATGGGCAGGAAATGGGTGAATTCAGGTATCTGTGCAGATGGTTCATCTCTCTCATGATACAGCATACTGCAACTAACACACAGCAACAGATGCAGTATATTATCATAAAACATGCACGGTAAATGTATCCATTTCAATAAACAGTGAACACGAGCATTTTTTTGATCTGTGGAAGGTATTTAAAGTTCCATGAGTGTCTTTCAAATTAAAGATGCACCGTTTTCCATTTTCCATCAGAAGGTGGCATTCGTTTAACTACTTCCTTCAAAAGGAAAGGCACACTGCATCTGCTGAGGTTTGACAGCCCCTTTTTTGTAAATGAACTTCTAATGTGGGGAGTATTTTGTGACAAATTATGGAAGATTTCTATTTCTTTTTTTTTTTTGATCTGTTAGAAAAACTTAAACTGGGGGTGGGAAAAAGTGCATCCTTAAAATGTGGTGAGAATGAAATTGAATTTAAAAAATTTCAAACATTGGTAGAGAGGGTTGTGTGAAGAGGAAGGTGCAGGAGAACACCAAGGAGAAAACTACCTTGAGGAAGTGGATATTTACATGACAGTCCTGGAAGAGACAGGAAAGGGAGAAACTGCTTCGTTAGTCAAGGGCTGGCAAAGCAAAGCAGCAACAATTAGTAGCAAACAAATCAAGACAGCAGCGAGAATACAGAAATGGGCACGTCCGCTATGCACGGAAAAATCACAAAAACGAACTCGCGGTGCCGATCACCCCAAGAGCACGCAGCACACACAGCGCAGCACAGGGAGGAGCTGGGCTCCACGCAGCTGCTCTCAGTCCTGGACACACACACGCCTCGTGCACGGAGCATTCCCCGCGGCGCTGACCCACCGCAATGCACAGAACTGCACGGACGTATGGATGTGCGCAGCCTGGGCTCATAACGACTAATGAGCACTGGAGAGGGGTGACAGCACAGAAGTTGGGGTTGGTTTTTTTTTCTTTGCTTTGAGACAAGCATTTAAATGTTATATAACAGATAAAGAAATCCCTGTTGTCAATATTATTTTCTACATACACTCTTCACCTTAAATCGCAATATAGAGCCTGAGAAAAGCCTCACAGAAATCACAAGCTGACGCGAACCGGGACCAGACATGTATGCCGTCTGGTTAAGAAATTTCAAGTTCTGTAGTTTCAGATGTGGTGAGTGGATGGGAAACCTCCAGATAAGTGCATATGGGAATTCCCCATGCCAAACTATAGCATGGAGCAGATGGAGTCATCTAACAGCATCTCTATAATGCTGCAAACTATCCTCTAATGATTAAATATGCATAATTTAAAAATAGGAATGAGTGCCACAGCCAAAAAAAAGCAGCTCTTCTTTTTATATACATAGCGAGTGTGGATTGATGTGCCAGCGATATTCTGGCTGGTCATGATTTCAGCGTTGCTCAGTGTCTGTTTCCTGAAAAGTAAATTTAATTTTTTTCTTTTACAATTTGAAGTGTCAGCAACATTATTTCTCCTTTCCATGTCACCTTTGCTGAACTGCCTGAAGTTACAGTTATTGCTTCAAAATGGGAATGCATACCCGTTAAACAGAGAGATGGTAGAGATTGTATCCCTTTTTTTTTTTTTAAATAAATAAAAGAGTAAAGTAACTGCAGTGTAACAGCTCTGGGGCAAAAACGTCACCATCCTTCAAAGACTTAAAAGAAATGTCTCCTGCACAGCCCTTAGTGTACCGCACAGAGACCAGAAGAACTTCACTCACAAATTAACAAAATCACAAGCTTCTCTACTTTTTTTTTTTTTGAATGAAAATATAATATTTAATTAGAAAACTCATTTGGTTCTTAAGAAGCTACTGAAATAGTCCCAGGAGTTTTCTGCTGAAGCCCCGGCTACGCAACGGCAGCATATTTACCCAGCCTCTGGCTCAGAATTAAATCTGTTCTCAGATGTCCTGGCCACTGATTAAAGGAAAGAAAGAAATTGTCCTTTTGACCTAAAACTGTTGTGAAT
>VZTO01022522.1:46666-123024 GCA_013400615.1 Syrrhaptes paradoxus
ACTGGTGGTTATTTTGTAGAAAAAGCACTTATTGGAATAAGGTCATCTTATTGTGGAGTGATTTTATTGATATTCACCTAATTAAATGAATGGTCCAAAACGAACAGCCGTGAAAAGCCCCTCGCACCTGATGCCTCAGCCAAAATCTCTATCGAATGCCACTCCATGCTGCGGTCACAGCGGTAGATGCGGGTGGATGTCCCCAAGGAAGCACCTCGCAGGGTCCACCAGAGTGGTCCTGCACGGACCCCCACGCTGGGGACAGTCTGAGCTCTCTCAGAAACTAAGGAATGATTTTGTTCCACCGAAACCCGCACAGAGAGCTGCACTAAAGGAAATAATTAGAACAAAAGAAAACATCTGACATCTTAGGAGTATGTACCAGGAGGACCATCACATCCCCACAGATGCCTTAAAATGAAGATTATATGTGCAGTAACCTACTCCCTCGTAACAACTTGCTTGGACCACTTCAATTACCAAAGTGACTTCAGAGACTCACATCGCTCCCATCATTTCATACGCCTCGGACTTGGTGAATGTATCCAGGAGTTGGGATTACAGCTGCTCTGCTCTTTTGTAATTAAACAAAATCACTGATATGGACCATAACGGCTGCTCTATTTTTAATAACATTTTCTGTGATGGTGATGTGGAAAGCAAGGGACAGACAGAATCATTTCCAGCCTATTTTTAAGCCAGCATTGTTCTATGATCATTCTAAGGTGATATTTAAGTATCAAGAAGTGCTTCACTAAGCAGCAAATTACAGGAAACAGGGCTTGACAACACTGAAATAACTTCCTACAATAGAAGTTTTAGAATTTGCACATTTCTTTTCCCCAAATAAAAAAGAACAGAACAATGCCCTAAAGAGCAAAACCACTGCTGCTCAAATCATCACCAGGTATTAAAAATACAATACAATCGCATTATCTCGATATTCTGCTTTTTTCTCTGACTAGTAAAATACTAGAACAGGAAAATAAGTGTATAATAAATAGTGGATATTGCAGTTAAAAGCCTTGCTAGTTTGGGGCTATGGAGCCGCCTGGGACTGTTGGGAGTTCCCATGGCAACCTCCGCACGGACAATTACGGAGCAGCTACAATTATTCTGAATACGCCTGTTGAGAACGGAGTTTCGTTTTGAGATGGCTACAAATAATGTCATTCCGGAGAGAAAATTCCCAACCAAAGGTTAAAGCCAAATGAAAAACAGGAACAGATTTTATCCTGCCTCCACTTCCTCCAGGAGGGTATTTTTATCTCTAAATATTAATAATGATGTATCATCTGTAAATCACTCAGGACAGATTTGATCATCCTGCTAAATGAGCAGACAGTTGATTCCTAAGTTGTAGTGATAGGTGAGATCCAGAAAATATGTAACTGATGAAAATCTGCTGTATAGAAAATACTGCACTGCACCTATGCATGATATATATATATATATATATTTCTGTACGCTGCACAACTTCACACAGACAGAACACAGACAGTACAGAAAAAGAAAACTCCTTGCAGTAAAACCTAAAACCACTTAGTGAGGCCAGGTTTGGATCTGGCAGAATGGGCCACGAGGAAACTACTTCTTGTGACAAATAATTTTTCTTCTTCCATCACAAATGTAAGCAAAGAGAATGTTTGAATCTATTCTTTATCTGCTTATTTGTAATCTGGTTTATGGTAGATTTACATTGAATAAATGCCTTAAAGAGTCTGTAAGTTAGCAGCCAGCAAGTAAAGCAGAATTACCAACGAGATTTGTGCAGCTAATAACCACGCTTGAAGAAAAGTCTGGATTGTTACAGCGGAGCTAGAAGGATGTGATAGGATTGTGTAAAATATCTGAAATCAATCAGAGCTTGAGGCCAAACCTTAAAGATGTCTGTTCAACTACAGACGCAGGCAGATATTTTTTAAATTCTCATTGATTTAAATGGGAGGTAGCTCCTACGTGCTTTTGGAGATGATACTAAAAACATTTCTAAACTTCAGTCAAAAGGGCAAAATCAGTTTTAAGAATGTCTTAGACTTTTTCTTTTTTTTAAAAAGCAGAAACTGGTTTTGGAAATTTCACATCTACCTGTTCTCTGACCATTTCATATCTGGCACTTCTCTTTTATAACCTGAAAATATTCTTATTCTTTCTTAACATTAAGCAATGAAATTCTCATCCCGAAGTTTCTCTGTTCCTACATAGCTTAGGTTTGTATATAACTCTACGCTGAAGACCACCCATTACTCATTGTAAGTATTTGATATTAGTGATGTAATACTTTTGTAGAAATTGTTATAATTTTATACTCAAAATTAAACCAATGTAGCTTGGGTATCAATCACACTGTCATATATCCAAAAGCAGACCAAGCAGCACAAAGGCAGACTTGATTAACAAGCACTCTGAAGTTACTCCTTTCTATAAACTGATAATGGAGAAGCCAGCCCAGGATGACCTCTCGGTCCCTCTATATTCTTAATCTTCCTGACAAATACGCTCCCCTGAATGGCATCCAAGATCTGCAGTCTTCTTCCTGGAAGGTTTCAAAGCTGATTTCAGAACAGTGGAAATATTTATTTAGATTATGTCATTAAGTCACAAATAGCAGTATATTTCTCAGTGCCATCTACTTGTTCCTAAGCGTAGGGTACCTAAAATAAAACCACTGTGTAAGCCAAGATAGAAATGATAAGAACACAGAAGATGATCGGAGTCAGCACCACTTATGTACCATACCAGAATAGCTAATAAGTTAAATATCACCATTCAGACATCTGTGCTGTTAATTTTTATATGCCATCACAGTACCTCCCTGCGAAACCAAGGAAGAACATTACTCGGGAGGGTGCTGCTTCCCTCCGTTCCTTCTCACAGCAGTGAACTTTGAGACAGAGTAAGAGGCTGACCCTAAATCCTTCACCACGTAATGCTGCCTTGGTCTAGCTATAATTACACATTTTGTTTGGCTACCAGTATTCCCATGCATCGTCGCTAAGTTCTAAAACTGTTCATTCTGCAACTCTGGAAATGCTGTTCCTGGAGACACCGAGAACCTATTCCCTCTCCTTGATTAACTCAGACCACTAAGGCAGCACCAACCAGCCTACCTCCAGAAGAAGCCTCAAATACGCGGTTGCTGAAGCTGAACTAATTAGACTTTGAGACAGACTAATTACTTCTGAGGCAGAGCTGGCCCCAGGTGAAGCTGCCGGTTCTGGGACCCAGTCCAGGAGCTTTGCACCGTGCAGCCCCTCAGGATTCCTGATCCACTTCACTGTGGGACACAGACAAGCCCCGACTGTTCATTAAATAGGCTTAAGAAAAAAAACCTCCGAGGTTGTAAATTCAATATGCAAACATCCCGCATAGAACTGACAGGTTAAAATAGATCATTCTAGTGACCTGCCTTCGTGCTGTCTCTGTCCTGAGAAAAACTCAGTAGATTTCTGTACCTGTATCACCAACATACACATATCCACCCAATTCCAGACTCTGTATCGCACAGAGATGTCAGGAGTGAAAAGAATTATTTTTGATGCTAGTCATTCTGGGGAGGATAAAAATTAAATATGACCTTGAATAGAAAATGACCTAGTGCAGCAAAATAAAATCACACCGGTCAGATCACAACTGTAAAGAAAGGCAAATGAAATGAAGATTCAGATACTTCTCAAACGTGTAACAAAAATTATAGGTCATGCTGCAGACAAAAGTATGGTAGCTGATCCAAATGTGTTCAGAAGAAATGGATGCACCTTTTCTTTTTCTTTCTTGAAAGTTGAACACATGCCGTTTTTCCTCACTTCCTTGGGTTAACCCATCTTTTATAATAACAATGCAGAATTCTGCCTGATGGTGAACATAAAAAATTGCCATTTCAGGGTGAAAGGAACAGGCGTGTTTGTTTATACACAACAGGTATATTAATTACTTTCTGGATAAACAGATAGACTGAAGTTGTAAATGTTCAACCAGAAAAAAGAAAACAATACTGTAGATGGGGAATACTTTAAATTCAGCTTTGCACATGCAGCTGGAAAGGGTCAAGGCTGATGAGCTGAACCCAGTCCAGGCGTTAGCAAACACCTCCCTCCCCAAACCACACCTTTCCTGCAGCTGGGTTAATGCCAGCAAGTGCATTGCTGTAATATCGGCTGTAGTTGTCAGAAGAGGTAGAGTTGCTGGCTAAGTGTGCTCATTAAAAAACAACTCCTTTGCTTGTCACTTCCAGCCACTCCAATCTGCACCGCAGGAGGCAGGAAGACTCTGCAGAAAGTTTCGTTTTCTTCATTGTTTCTTTTCTGTACATTACCAGCAATACCTCTTACCCTTAAAAACTTCCATGCCCACGTTAGAGGTATCAGAATCTCAGATGGCAACCTTCCACAAAGACTTTGAAGCTCCAGACAATCAGTAATTAACACGGTAAATATTTTCTTTTAAAAAAACCCAACACTTTGTGTGAAATGTTCTAAACATTGAAATACTGGTGTTTCCGAGAACTTAATTTGTCAAATATTATAGACACTAGTGATAATGGCTGGCAGATGCTGCAGCTAGTATTAAAAGACACTAAAATTATTACATATACGTGACATAAAATATTTTAAAATAGCAGCTTTAAGTGTCACAGCAGCGAAGCTGATCTGCCAGAAGAATGACACCACTACTGAATGAAACCACTTGGTCCAATCTTCAAGAAGCCCAAAGGTACGTACTGCTGTCACGGGCAACTGAAATAAGTAGCACTCTAATATAGAAGTTTTTAATGAGTAATTTTAGTGATAAAATGAAAAATGTACGCCATATAGAGTTGCAGCCATTTGTGTTTAATCCTCACCTCAAACTTCTGTCGGAGCTCCGCGTTTCCATCTTCATCAGCATCTGGGATGGGAACATTGTAATATTCACCTTCTTCTTGATTCAGCAGCTTGTACCTGGGGAACATTTGAGAAAAAAAGTGTGAATTTAGAGTATTATTCCTGTTAGATCGAAAAACCTGCTCTAGTTGTTTCTGTGTGGTTTGTATCAATGTCACAAGTGTGTAAAGAAGTGCTTTCGAAGATCTAAAGCAAACAGAGGAACAGAACATATTTAAGCTAAAATTACATCTTTAATCCCAAACTACATGCCAAGGCAGTTTAATGGACAAGGAAATTCTTCTCATCCATCCTGGGATATGATGGGAAATACCAACACCGGAGAACCTTTGCTTCCAGTGCTTCTATAGCCCTAAACAATTATGTTTAATGAGATGCACTTTTTGAGAAGATGCAACGAGTTCTATCCCTGGCTTGGCAGGTAATAAGATGGCATTTTATAAAATCAGTTCCCATGTACTTTGAATTTGCAGGGCTATATATAACGTGATACACTTAGTAATGAATATATCATATTTGAGATAAAAATAAAATTCGTATCACAAGACTACGTACACAGAACTGAGTTTGCAGCAGCTCCTGGCTTTAGTAGAAGTTTCAGGAGCACCACAAAAGAAAAGCAGTCCTTTTATTATCCCTCTTTGTTAGACATAACCTATGTTTTCTACATTCAGTTGGATTTTCAGTGAATTTATAGCACAAGATACAGTGAAAGCTCTAAAAAAAGGAAGATTATATTGAAGAAAAATACTGGTTTTCAACTTTTTTCTGATACATTCTCTCTTCCTCTCTTTTCAGAAACTTACCATCCACTGGCTGGCATTTTCATAAGCTCTGACACCCCAAATGAAAGCGATCCCATGAAGTCATTTCTGGTTGTTCGATCCCAGTCCCAGACCTCTACGGATAACCGTCGATCTTTGTCTGTAGGTTTTAATTTGCTAAGAAGGAGAGAAATAGAGGAGTTTTCAATGCAACACTGAAAGAAAAGATTGAAGACATACAAAGATACTCCACCAAGGGGAGATAAACTCACAATGTGAATGACTCATTCCAGTCTGGATTCAGAGTAGAACGGATGGTTTTTGTTTTTTGTTTACTTTCATTCTTTGGATCAGGGATGAGCTTCAGTTTAACATACGGATCCGAAAGTCCGTTTGGATCCATGGGAATTAGGTTTTTTGCTTCTCGCACTGTCAAGATAAAGCACAGATAATTAGGATTACAAATCACCATTAAGAAAGCAATCCCATGTCAAACCAGAGTTATTGAAACAAGTTGAAAATTAAAACAAATAAGACACGAAAGCCACTTGTCAGACTCGGCATGGAAGAAACCAGCTGCTAGAAACTAAGGTTGCACTTAGTGATATTTATAAGAACAGTAAAGAGGAATGACAGGAGAGAAGAGCAATTCACACACAAAACACAGCTTCCAGGCAGCTCTTTCCCTGCAATGGAATGATTAAATGTCAAAATCCACCACTATAAATTTTTAAGCGGGTAGCAATTCTGTGTGCTTTCATTTATTCATCAGTCTCAGGTTATACCACTACAGGACCATCAGCCAAACACTGTAAGGGCGATTGCCAGACCAGAACAGATTTCAGAAGATGGGTTATTTGATACAACCCATCACTGGAGGGTACCTAACACTGAACTCCCTCGGATCATGGTTCGTTAGTTGTCAGATGGAACTGCTGAAAGCATTATGTCATGACAGCAACGAAACTAAAAGTGCAGAGAAGACGAGTTTAACTTCAGCTTCACAAAAATGTTAATGCAGCTTCTATTTTTACAGTGTCAAAAGAAGACATAAAGTGAGTTAATATATCTCATGTTGCTACCAATCCCCAAAGACAGAGAGAGCAGTCAGCAATCTGCCCGGGTGCCATTCCCACCCCATCCCTGCGCGGAACAAGGCAGGTGGGCGACGGGGGGTTACGACGGCATTTATCGGGGGCTCGGCAGCTTTCGGGTTTCCGTCTGGCTGGAGTTACTGCTCCAGCCGTGTTGTTTGTGAAAAAGTTCAGAAGTCACTGCAGGGGGGTGGAAGAGTTGGACGGATGAGCAAAGACAGCACCTCCTCCCTCTTGGAGAGGAGCAGCGTAGTGCCCGTGTAACATCTACACGAGGTGTAAGGGTTTATCGTGTGCTAACGGCTTTCAGCCATCAGCTTCTGAACCTCAAGAGAAGAGGTGAACGTTAGTCACGCTGTGAAAGCCTGTCCCACCCAAACTGGCCATGCTGGGATGAACTGCAGGGATGGAGCTGGGGTGGGGAATTCGGAGCTCACAACCGGGCATCTCAAAACCTACTGGGAGCAGTAACCCTCCGGGTTCATTTTGGACAGAAAACAGCTTTTGTCTGGGAATCCCTTTGTGAGATTCATAGTTTCAGATTAGAGTTGTTCCTGGAAGGAAAATGTCAAGAAGCTTTGAGGGTGACACAGTTCCTAGGGCGTGAAGGAAAGCCAGCGTTTAGGAGTGAGTCACGGAGCCTGACAGTGCCCTCAGCTACCGCTGTCACGGTGTCAGCATCAGAAGGGCTTTTTTAATTTATCTACCGAACTGAGGAAAAAAAATCTGCAAGGAAATTTAGGAAAGATCAACCCTTACGTCACCTAGTATTTCTTGATGGAAAACATCTCCTACAGAAATTTGAACTTTACAGTCACTGAAGAACTCAATCAGAGCTAATGCAAAAAAAAAAAAAAAAGTTAGCAGGATCTTCAGCAGCAGATACTTATTTGCTCAAGGCATTCAGCTCCTTTTCCCCCAGATTTAAATGGCATTTTCATATTACAAATAAAAAATGTAGACCTGCCCAGGATTTCAACCTGTTATTTCCCAGCAAGGGTGTTGAAAGGCATCCAAGCAACACAGATATCTTATAATGTGCTGTTTATTCTCATTATTTATAGAACAAGAAGAGGACAGTTTTCGGGCAACAGGCTCACGAGGTGTAAATCAGCTGAAGTGCATCTTTTCCAAATGTCCTTTGTTCTCCCTTTAGAAATAAGGGCAGGGCTGTGATGGACCAGCAACTGTGCCCTACTGCTTCCAGGAGATAGAAAGAGATGGACAACGAATGGACGGGTATTATTGTGCTTTACTTCGGGCCAGTGAAAGGAAACATTTTGGTGTTGCCAACACCCCATGACAGCAGAGCACTGAAGGTGATTCACTGAATCCTATAAGGGTCCTGTTCCCTTTCCTACACACCAGGTGTATTCCCAAGTCGATGCAACTAGCTCTAGGCTGATGCTTTCCTTTTACATGATGGAGAGAGTGTTTCGGTGTTTGTAATGATTGTGTGACCCCGAATGACTAACTGCTGAGTGGTGCTTTGGTGCAAAGCTACACTTAGCCGCTGTGGCATTTGATTCAAGCTGCAGAGGGAAAATTCTTGGGGAAAACCAGCCCCTGCCACAGAAAACACGGGTTCAAACTGCTTTGACCTGCTCTGGTTATTTAACGAGAGAGTATTAGGTGTGGTAGAACACGTTGAAAGAGGAAAATACCACATAAAACTAGTACGTTATGTCCAAAATAGCTGCAGAAGGAAGGTGGAGTACAGGGATGGAAGCTACTCTGCACACACTGGCTTATTTGTCAAGGTGAGTCCTCTGCAGAACAGACACCCTGATGTAAATGAATTATTGACATTAGCTCATGGCTGGAAAGGAATCACGCTAATGTGAACCAAGAGTCGACACTGATTAAGTTATTTTTCTTAAATTTGTGTTTTTAAAATGAGAGACAGAAAATTCTTATGGGCTAAAATTTTAAAATAAAATATAATTCTATTCACTAACTATATTACTCAGATATTTGTAGCACTTTTTTCTTGAGGAAACAGCATGATGATACTTGTGCTAAACAGTGCTTATAAGGAATGATCCCCTAAGTGGTCCATCCCTTCCAGGGCACCCTATTTTTAACCCCCAGGCCAGGTGTCTGCAGGAGGGCTGACAGGAAGGAGAGGTTTCCCCTCCCCACCAAAGACACTATCTCTTCTGTGTGCTCGAAACAGAAAAAGATAAATTAAAATTATCTCCAAGAAAATAAATCAGCTTACTGGGGCTGAATCCTGCTATCGCTGTAATGACAGCAAGCAATCTCACATTCCTTTATAATTATTAGTTAATTACACAACACTGTGATAGAGATGACACTCTAATTTATAGGCGGTTGAAGTGAGATATGGTTCAGCATCACTGGGAGGGTAACTTGAACAGAAACCTAAAATACTACCTGCCAGTTTTCTGACATAATTATTAAGCACGATAATGACCTCTGTACTGAGCAAAGGAGCTGGTACAAGTTAAATTTCCTAATATTGTGTCCAGACTGGACTCTTAATAGGGACTGAGAAGGCACATGGATGGAGACAGTGAAGCAAAATATCTACTGAAGCTTCTAACAAATCCAAGCTTGCCCAGGTTTTCCTTCTAAAAAACAGAAATTGTTGTCAACTTGCCATAGGGAAAGAGGTGTAGCATCTTCCTCCTCATTGTTAATGAAGAGGAGATCATCAATCTTTAGTCAGCAGAAAATGTGGAATATCTGATGGCTGTCCTACAGCTCTTCCATTATGTGTTACATCTAACCTGGCAGGATGTGTCCAGAAGCCGTGCCTAAAACCAGGACGCCCACTTTTCCAGGAATAGGATGAAGACAGAAGCAAACACAGAGCTAGCTCTCAGGTGTTCACACTTTAAATAAATATCGAAATAAGACAGAGTGGGCTGGCAGAGAACAACTGACATTTTATGTGAAGAGAAGAAATTCAGGCAGAACTTTGAGAAATTCAGGGAGCAGATGACAAAACCAGAGCTTTTTCCAGGAGATTTGATAGGTCCAAAAGTTGCAAGCCACATGCAATTATGGATTTATAACTTGAGATACCAGCAAATAAATGTAGTCATGGGAATGAATAAATAAACGTTTCTGTCCCTCTAACAAAGCTGAGTTATCAGCACCATGAGTTTACTCAGTTCCTTTTCCAGTGAGTCACAGCTACCTTTTTCCTGAATTCCCAAATGTTGATAATAAAACAGTTTACTAATCACAGCAACCATTTCTCGCCAATCTTTTACTCCCCACAGGCAACTTAGATGAGCAGAAATCTCCCACTTCACGCGAATAGCTGCTTTTAGAAGAGGCTTCAAGTCCCCAGCGGTCTCGGCTGGCAAACCATCCAGCAAAAGGAAAGCAAAGGGAGACCTTCGCTACCTCCAATACATTGTAAAGTTCCTGTCTTCCCACAACAAAGCATGAGTAAATTATTCCATAATTCTCATTACTTCCTGAAGAGGATCCTGGTATGGACTCCAGTGATCCGCCCGGTTTTCAGATGCCGTTGGTGAGTGACAGCGGATCTCCTATTCCCAGCCAAGGAACTTTCTCCCCAGCACCTGCCCGTGCTCCCCTTAATCCCAGTTTAAGAGAGTCACCGGTTACTGAGAACAGTCTTTCTTCCGAGTTGGGTATTTGTATATGCAAAATCCAAAGCTGCTCAGGTTCTATTAAAGATTTATTGTAAGATTTTATTAAAACCCTCCCCGAACGCTTACTTTCAGGAGCTGGCTGTGACTCATGCACAACTGGCTCCAAAACAAACCCTGCTTTTCAGACAGTTTCCCATTTCTGCACAGTTTTCAGCCACTAAAAGGGCTTTCCAGTACGAGACTCTTCTCTATTCCATAGCTGCTCCACTGCCCAACCAAATTTTTTTTTTAATATCCCCCCTGAGACCAGTGGCTGCTCATTACACCCCATTTCCCGAATCCTGAAAGACGGCAACATAATGGATATCAACGATCGGAACACCTGCACTGCTCAGGTGATCTGCACACAAAAAAGAAATGATTGATTTCCTTCCTGGAACAAGATGAAAAATGAACTTATGATGTATGATCCTTCATTCCTTTGTATTTATTAAGATATTCTCTCCTACCAACAAAAAGTGTCCCATCATCTCTAACGCTACTTAATAAGGACTTGCACTGCAATAGGTTCTCTGCTTTCAATTTCAACTGGAAATCTCACAGGAGCAACAGTATTTTACCTGTAAAATAAGATTACCTTCATAAAAACTATCAGCATAACAAAATACATACTACTGGGTAGGACAGCTACTTAATAAAACATAAGTCTTAACACAAGATGGATCAAATCAGCAGAAAAGGGAATCAGACTATTACATTTCTAATTCTTATCTGTTTCTATTCTTCCATAAGTGTACAGCATTTTAGTTCAATTTTTTATATGCATGCAGGTGTCCATTTATGCATTGCCTATTTCTTCATGTTAAAGAAAATTTAATGAATGAAAAGGGGAGCAGACAGCTGCTGCTGGGGTTTGCTAAAGGCACAGCCCTCTGCAATGAACGCAGCAACCCTGCAGGTTCTGGGAATGCCAGAAAAAAAAGGGAAATATTAGTGAGATAAAACATCTGATTCACATGCTTGGAGATATGAAAAATGCCTCCCACATGCAAGTCATTATTTGGGATCACTCTGGAGGTATTTGGTACTAAATGCTGGCCAAATAGCCAGAATATTCACATATTGATTAAAATCAATAGCAGGATATTATGAAATTAATTCTAGCAAAGACAGACACTAGTACTAACCTAGACAACCAGAAATAAAATTATTAGAGTGTGTGTGTGCTTGGGTCTTTCAAGGAAACGATTTTCATGAGAATCTAGAAATGTGCCACAATCCTCCCATTCGTCTCTCAAGCCTGTTCGTGCAGAGGCTCTTAACCCAGCTGTCCCCAGCAAGCAGTGTGACAAGACATCAATACGCGGAGCCAGAGGGTGGCTCAGCATTCATACATTCATAAATAATTTGAAAAACAGACGGTGGGGAGTACAGAACTCCTAGGGAGACTATTGTTGGAGAGCTGTTATGTGCTCCCAAGCTCTGCAGAGCTCGCAGCCAGCTTTCCTCCTCTTTTAAATAACAGAAGCATCACTGAAGAATAAAATCAGATTTTCTGTACTCTTTACGCTAACAGAAATAACTCTTAAAATCCCTGAAATCTCTGGGCTGTGTGTATATATATATATTTTAATGAGGTTTATGTAACAGTGGGGTGCATTAGCTGAGTCGCTAACACCCTGCCTCTACACGGGCGCCTGCGTCGGGAGGGCAGTTCGTCATCGTCAGCGGCTGTCAAATCCAACTCCCAGCAACTGATAGGGCACAGTTTAGGATCCCAATAATGTGACAGCTTTTCTATATGTCAGTGCACCAGATGGGGGTTATTTTCTCACAAAGGTTATTGTTTACTCACTATAAAAATAATTCAAAAATAAAATTAAAAAAAAATCAAAACTGTGACTCAACCGCCTACGCGCTCACTCAGAAGAGCCCTGTATTATAGGATGGGTCAAAAAGTAAATGTAAAAGTGATAAAACTTTTAATGCACATCAGGAGGAAGAAAATTCAGTGCAAAGCACATAAAGAATAGCAAAAACTGCCTTACTATACCTAAAAGCAAAATCCCCAAGTCAGTACAACCTATGAAAAATGTCACAAATCCAGTGATTTCAGAAAAATGCAATTCAAGAGTGCTCCTATTAAAAAAACATCTATCACAGTGATTTACTGCAAATGCAATAAATTATTATTAATATCCAATGCAACTCTCAGGCTAGTAGCTACAAAATAAACCATTGATATTTAAGAATTGCAACACAAATGAGCACTGAACGTGGCATATTGACTAGCCCTGGGAAGCTGGTGAGGTTTTGGCAAAGTACACCAATCCAAAATCCCTACTCATTTGTGAAAAAACATTGCAGAGCCTCCAACATTCACACAGAAAAGACTATATGTCTACCTTTAAGCACCCAGATTGAAGATCTGACCTAGCAAAGTAGAATTAAGTATGTTTACATATAGGACTGAATCATTCCCACCATTAGTTCAATTCAAAACCTGCCAAAGTACTTGGATATTCGAGATAATCCAACCGAACCACTGGCCAACTCCATCTGGCAGCACTCTGCCTTGCCTCCTTCCTAGTATTCACTGGGAAAAAGTCCCCAGTCCTATTACAGTTATTTTATCAGGAAAACACTTAGTAGGCAAGAATGTACCGTGGCCTTTTTTGGAAACAAAAGCCACCATGAAAACCTCAAAGCAATTACACAGAATTAACGACAAATTGCAATGTACTCAACGTGTCCACCAAACAACCCTATTTTCCAGCCGTCACTAAGCTGCTGTGTCCTCGACGGCCGGTCCTGCCTGGCACCGGGGTGGCTGAGTTGCCCATCAAAGGTATTTTCAAGAAGCCAACCAGAGTGGCACATCTCTGTTTAGCAGCACAGGCGTTTTGCATGCAAGCAAGGCTGGCTACGACAGAATCAGCAGGAACTAATTAGCAGCCGGGCCAGGATGCAGAGCAGAGATATTCAGAGATATGACAGAATTCAGCTGAAGGAGTTCAACACCTACAGAGGGATGCCTTTGGTCATCAAAGATTGAGGCAAAGGCTCAAACCAAACGCCAGTCATTGAGTATTTTTTCTGCTGTTCCTAAACCTCCTGGACATTTAATTCATCTCCTTTCCTGAATCCAAAGGCATCGTGCTTGGCAGCTCTGGGAACTGTATATTCTAACAAAGGTTTTGTCAATAAATATTTTAGAAGCAATGCCATGCTGGGAGAACAGGAGTTGGCATAGCAATATAGAATCACAGAACCCATGAACTGACAATAAATCCATGAATACACCCATGAACTGTACATCCTGATTCCTGCTCTGTGCTCTCCAAGTAAATACACTGCAATCTGATTGGCAAAGAACATTTTTTGCATGCTTGTTTCCAACAGTAAGGAAAAAGCAACAATATCAGATACACTAATTACCAGCTGGCCCCAGCTAAACCAGAAAGCACGTACAGAACAAACGTACCATGTAAAATACTAATTTTTATGCAGATCCTGAGTGATAACCTCCACTCTGACACAGCACAAGGAAGTTCAGTTGGAGTTGAACAACCCATTACAAGTCTACTCAGGGGGACAAAACAGTCCTTCAATTTGCAAAATACACTCTGCAGAATTTTTTCTGCAGTCAGACTTGGAACGGGTCGGTGGGGGTGTCTGGGTGTGCACTCCGAAATCCTGGGAGAAGCACTTCCAAGGAAGTGGACTGCCACCCTCTCTTTCCTTCCTCCCCGGCTTAATAACCTTAACCTTACAGAATGGGATTATCTGTTTAGTTTATAACTCACTGGGAGTAATATTTGGCATTGAATCCAAGCTGCCCTTGCTTATTAAATGCTCTGAAAGGCAGGAAACAGCTCCTCAGCTGATGAAAGTTTAGAGCATTTCTCGTGTTCTTGAGACCAGGCTGACTTCCTGAACAGCTCGCTATCCTCCTGGGCTGCTTCCTACACAAAAAAATTGACATTACAGTGATGTTCTGATTAATATTCCTGAGTTTTTAAAGCTATTACTACAGCCTTCATTTTTCAATTTATTTTTATGAACACCAGTTCATAATGTTTCTTGATTCAACGACACATTGAACGAAATCCTCACGTTTCTGAAGGGAAACACTTTAATCCACAAAGATGTGACCAAGGTATATAAACCCACGGTGTGTATGAGCCATGAAACCCACAGAATTCCCAAAGGACTTCTTTACCTGTTACTTCCAGTTTGTCACCAGTGACTTCAGCCTTCAGGTAAATCCTTCCTCTTTTCTCGGTGTGGTCCATGCCGCAGAGGCTTGGCACGTTTATCACACATTGCTTATGAACATTCATGTCACAGGCTGTAGGTATAAAAACGGATCAGACAGCGATGAGAAGCTAATAATATGAGTACCCTGCAAACATTGAGCAAAGCGAAAGTTAAGATTTTAGTGCTTAACTCTTGGCGAGACTTTCAGATTACAGCTGTTTGTTTTTCAAGTGAATGATGTGGCCGGTTTCCATCTTACATTTTGTAGACAGCGAATGAAACAGAGAAAAAAATAATCTACTTCAGAAACCTAAAGATATAATTAACGAAGTGTGAGGGGAAAAAAAAAGTGAAAATAGAATAAAGACTTGCTGGGAATATGACTAGAAAACAGGGCACCCGTGCCAGCACCAGCAATGAAGAGAATTGAAATTGATTACTAGATTTTCTAACAGGAGACTTCCAAGGAAAATGAAATGCAAGGAAAATATGGGACCCTGGCTACCAACCAACCTGAAATTTCAGTTTTCAACAGTGCATTCACCTGACCAGGCCAAAACCAGCCTTCCTCAAAATGCTCTTCAGCCACATCAAGCTGAACACACCGTGTTCTCAGCAGCAGAGGTGATTTTCATTAGCATGTTATTATAGTCCTGAAATAGCCGCTTGAAATATAACAATCCTATAAATAGCTGACATTTGAAATGGTATTTTCTACAGAAAAGAAATAAGAAGCTGTTACCCAGTGTTTCCACTTACTTTCCAAAATACCCTTTTGGTAACAGAGGAAAACTTCACTTACTGTCACATTTCATCCCCTGGTGCAGCAGCCCGTAGAGCAGGGACCCACAATGGTCACAAAAGGTGGGGCTCCCATACGTGTGGATCTTAAATTTGTGCTTGCTTCTGGGATCCTGAAGGAAAAAAAAAGAGAGTCCCAAATCATAAAAAAATCAGATTGACACACCTTTAATATATTACTTCAAATACCAAAAAACTTTCCAGCTCTGCAACTTCTGCTAGAGAAAAATATACTCCAGCGTGGAGCTTATTCCCAGCCCCTATAGCGGTACCTTTATGTGCCGGCACGTTGGCCTTGGCTCCTGCTTTTCCTTTGCTTTGGTG
Organism: Syrrhaptes paradoxus; assembly: GCA_013400615.1. Classification (NCBI taxonomy): domain Eukaryota; kingdom Metazoa; phylum Chordata; class Aves; order Pterocliformes; family Pteroclidae; genus Syrrhaptes; species Syrrhaptes paradoxus. The sequence continues at coordinate 62,386 of VZTO01022522.1, forward strand.
TTGTAAGAAAAGAGTGTCAGCTTAGAGAACACGGGCTTGCTCCTGGGATTCATCTACACTAAAACTTCTATTTACAGACTCGATGTATACGTGGGGTATAACGATGGCCATCAGCCTGTGACCGTTGGCTTGTCCAGAGTCTGTGACCATCCCCACTCTGCAATGATGGCCCAAAAAAAAGCAGGAGAGGAAGGAAATAACTGTTCAGGGGCTAATATGAAACACAGTCAAATGGCTGAAAAATCAGAATCTTAAAGATAGGATCCTCTCAAAATGTTGCGAATTTATAAGCTATTTTACTGTAAATGAAAGCGAACAAATTCTACCTTGGCATGGAGCAAATATTTTACAGAGACCACTATTCCCATCGGATTTTTGAACAGAAAAACTTATGGTGAGGACATTTTAAGGCCACCAGCAACTTGGAAATAATTTCTAATTCTGGAGCAGCGAAAGGGAACACACCCAAATCACTTCAAAGTACGACACATCCAAACGCATTTGCTGTTTCTCTCTCCCTTTCAAAACCCAACAACATTTATATAAAAAGAAGAAATCACATCTGCAATATGTTCACCCAAGCCACAGACCTTCACGTACACCAGGCTCGCGCAGCCTGTTCCCAACGCTCGGGGATGTGCGTTGCCAAAATAAACAGTGGGATGGCCCCACACTCCTATATTTTGACATCCTTTACGACCACTTCCACTTTACGACCTATTTTAGTCCAAACTAGCACTGCACAATCTTGATCGGAAGTTGGGAAAAGCAGTAATTCTTCTTCATTAAAAAAAATACTTTGGGGTTTGAAAAAAAATACTTTGGGGTTTGAAATCAATTCTTGCTAACATCCTTTACAGAAAGGGCACGGAAATGATGAACTGCCAGGTCTTCCATGCGTTAAAACATCCTTAAGAAAAATACAACTGCAAAATGAGAGCTCAAAACTGCTGTTCACATTTTATGTTAATATATCTTTACATCAGACAAGAATTATTAAATTATCATAAAAAATAAACTAACTTTTCAACTTGCATCTGCCAATAAAAGACTTCAAAAAAATCAAAGGCAAAGCACAGCACGTTATGCAAATGTTAAAACCTGCTCTTCCTTCAAAAATAAAAGATTTTTCTAGTGTAAGTGCTTTCTCAAGAAATCAGAGAAATCTGGGAATGCCTAAAAGTAATTTTAATAAAAATATGACTATGATAAGGCAAAACCTTGACTTCAAAATTTAGTTTTTTGCCATGCTACACTTTGTGAAGGTTTTTTTTCCTGTTTTGGTGAGGATTCTTCCTGTGAAATTTTTCATACTGGTTCTAAGTTTTATCATGAATCCATACCCAGGAGTTTTCACGGCAAAGACTTTACATTACGAATTCAGACGGAGACTATTTCAATAGTTCTGTTTGCCGTACAGCCTGGGATATGAAATGCAAACTGCTAAGAAGCATATTTATTTTGTAAACACAGTTAACCTAAATGGAATGACATTCAGTGCTCCAGAGAACATCTGTTTCGGTATTTATTAAAGATATCGCCAACGGGTCTGGTGCTGCGGGGTCATGGGAACATCGCTGTATAGAGAGTTATCTGATGGATCGACTCGGGCTATATGCCTTCCAGTTTACCACACATTTCCAAAGCTAATTCTTCCTTAATTTGTTGTGTTTAGACCATGTAAGGGAGCTTGTTGCCTTACAAGTAGATCCACTTAAACATGACTTTGGTAAGTGCTCTGCTGCTGAGAAGGACCAAACCCACAGCTTCTGACACTGAATAAAGAGATTTTTAAAGTTGTGGTTAACATTTGACATAAGTGGTATCTATGAGTATAGAGTAAGGATAGAGAGGAGAAAGAACCACGGGGAATTATTATAGTGAATGTCTACCAAAGACACGGAACCTGTGCATTATACTGGAATTATGTAACAATCATCTCCAAATAATTCCGTTCCAATCAATGGACGATACGTGGTAATTAAGTTAAGCAGAGGGGTGTGTGGCTTAAAAATGTTGTGACATGTAAGGACAGCTACACCACACTCACTGCAAAGCAGCTCATGTTCTCCTGCGCCTAACTCCACAGAAATACAAAATACCAGCAAAGGCATTCTTATAAAACAATGAAATAAAATGAGGCACATGGATAAATAAATCAAGTTGGATCAGACTTTGAAGACGGCCCTGCATGACTCAATGGATATCATCTGAATCATCATTTGCTTTCTATAATAAATATTAGTTTTCGATCATTGTGTAAAAATACCTCCTGTATGACATTTAAAATCGACAAATCAATATGAATTATTTTTTTACAGAGCAGGAAGTACATTCTGATCATGATTAATTATTATTCTATATGTACCCACAAAGTCGCTTATTCCAGGCACAGCATAGAAAAAGTGGACAAAGGAAAACAGCACCAAAACTACTGCTGAAAGGGAACCTTGCATGTAGGAAATCTCTCTTTTCAAATCCCTTTGATAGAAATAAATAGAAGAACCTCAAAAATATTTAAAAGCTAACAGATAAGAGTGTACTCCTCATCAGCATTTAATCCTATTTTCTGTTTCAGTCCTATACATTTTTAAATTTTTGGTAAACTGAAGTATCCACAACATTATTATTTTGTGATCAATTCTGAAAATATACAGAGAAAGCCAAGAGATCTCTATCACCATAGACGATAAAACCTTTTAATCTTAATTCCTTATATGAACATGGGCTACCCATGCACTTAGAACTACCCTTGAATCTATAGTTTACACTTTAATTGTAAGTAGCTATATTAGTAAAAAATTACTGCATTGCCAGTATGAATTATTTATATTATTAACAGCAATTAACTTTTATTGTTAATATAGTTTATTACTTGCCAATGTTAAATGTGCATGAAGTGACTCGTATGCATTACTGAGGAAGTAACATCATCTTTACTAGTTTTCAGCTAGAGGTAAACTACCAAGTTACAGGTAAGCTCCTGTAAATTTTCTTTAAATACCCCCTTTAATCAATGTAAACTTTCACTAACTCCCCGAGCATGGCTGGCAGTCATATTTCATAGTAAACACAGGGAGCCAAGCCAGGATATGACAGATGAACTGCCAAATAATGGCTGCTATTTGCAAGAGAATTGAACTTTGCACTAAACTTGGCAAAGATTAATTGTGAAACTCTAAAGGGAAAACCCACTTCTCTTTCCAAAATCCATCAAAATTATGAAGGGGGAGAGTGGCAATGGGAAAGCACTTGTTAAGCAGTGATGAATAATACGGGCTATTAAAATTCAAGTTATTTTCACGCTCAAAAGTGAATTATCTGCTATTATTAAGACAATCCCCCATTTTTATAAGCACAACTGAATGCAATATAATATAATTAAATGGGAAAGGAAACCCTGGGCAATCAATATCACAGACACTTAAATATTTGTCTTTGAAAAACCTTTAAACTGGCAGAAATCTAGCCAGTGCTCTGCAGTCTGACTACAGTGCAAGAGACCGGAGTTCCAGAGCCTGTAATGATGTATATGGGTGCAGCACCCCTACAGAGATGAATAGCAGTTGGGCATCTACACCCCAGATAGCTCTGCAAAAAAAATCAAAATATTATTCATTAGTCTCAAAGCTGAGATATGCTTATACAGGCAGCCAGAGAATCCCCCTGCCCAGGATATTGGGCTGTACAGACTTGCACTACGTGGACCTATTGAAAGAAAATGGAGTAGAAATCTTTAAAAAAAAAAATTAAAAATGACTTTGCAGCAGTGACTTGCCCAGCCAGCCAGCTCTGGCTCTGCCAAGAGGGGTTGAGATGTGCTCGGAAGCTGGCAGGAATCCTGCGGCACTCCAGCAGAGGGAAGCAGAAGAACACGGAGGCATCGCCCCGAACCCCCGCCTTTCGCCATCTGGGCACTGCCACCGACCTGCACATTGCCCCCCTGCAGCCCTGCCACCGCTCCTGCCTCCTTCCTTTGTTTAGCACAAACGAATCCATCTCCTTTATCGAACAGCAACGCGAAGCACCCCCCTGAGAGCAATAATTTCAGAATTTTTGTGGATCGAAGGCGGGGGTGTGCAGTAATTGAAAGCGGATGGTTAACCCACCGCACACGTCAAACTGGGCTTTGGCACCCTACAAACCAGCTTAGGAGCATTCTGAATTCTTTGTAAAATCTCCCTTTCGATTAGAATTTTATCCCCCTTGACAGCAACACCGGACTGACTATAATTTTGCAGGCATTAAATCACGCCACTGTTTTTAAGTATAAAATACACAAAACCCACTGTGTGTGCGGTTGCACCAGGGGAGATTTCATACACAAAGCAGCATCCTATTATTGTTCTTAGTCCTTTCCTAGTATGTGACTCGAGAGTATCAATAACTGTCACCAGAACCATGTATCTAAGACCAAAACCTCTGAAACTATACCCACAGGTCTCTAATTGGCATCTTCTAGGTGACACAGCTCGAACCGGTGAGATTTTTGGAAGGAATTTAAATCAACACCGCAAACAGATCTGTCAGTGCCAGAGCCTGGACTAGGGATCAAGGTGGGGGGGGGGGGGGAAATGATCATTTTCAGTTATTAATACCAACACGTATGTGTTAACAAGGCATTATGCAGGATATACATTTTTTTTAAACAGTGTATGGTTGATGAAAGAGGTTTTGTTTTTTCATATCTGAACATCTATTTTTGTGATCATTAAGAACCAGAAAATGCAAAAATGTGAGTGTAAAAATATTTTGGGAGAAACAGAAAATTATATTTTCCATTACAAAAATAACGTAAAAGAGTTCTACAGCAGATGACCGTAGGGTCCTAAGGCTGTACCAGGCCCTGCAAGAACAAAGAACAATTTTGTGTAAAGAAGTACAAACATACCCAGTTTTCCATTTCCCACCTCACGACAGAACCACAGCATTGTTCTTCAGCCCCAACCAAACACAATTGTATTTATTTACTAGTTTAAAAGGTGTAAAGGAAAAGTAAGCTTAAACATCCCAAATTTCTTCACTTAAAAAAAAAAAAGAAAAGAATAATTCCTGAACCTCAGTGGCAGAAGTTGCAGTACTAACTGGTTGAATTTCTGTTGAAAACAGAAGGGGAGACGATACATAAGATATATGCACAAACATTGTATACAAGGCGTTATAAAGACATAATTGATCACCGTTCCTCTTTACCAGCAGAAAAGCCCCGGAAGACTGGCAGGTCTGTTTTCCCCACATGAATACACAATCTCTAAACATTTCCTACTGCGACAGACACACCAAATTCTACCTCTGCCTTTGTCCCCCTCCAAATGCCTCCGAAGCATGGCTGGCAAGGCACGCTGCCCTAATGCATCAATGAAACCGCTGCCATTTGTACCGCAAACATTTTACTGAAATCAGCTTTAACTTCCCCAAGCGAATACCAGGTTAATAAGACATATTTAAGAAGAACCTAGCGTGTTTTCCTCTGTATGGAGCCAAATCCCACATTCATCCCACGCTGTCCTCAGGCAAACTTCCATTTCATTTAGCAAAGTCGTCAGACTCCAACTTTCCTAAACACTTTCCAAACAGCAACCTCAACATCTACAACCCCGTTCAGACACCACGGCTGTTTGAACAACTTTCTTCTGTTTGTTATTTATTTTCCCGTTGAGATAACAAAAGCCTCAGTGATTTGCACAACATCTTCATTTGAGAGAGCAGCTCCAACCTCGAGGAGCTGGGAGAGCCAAGGAGCCAGATGCTTCTCCTGGAAATAACTTCCAGGGCTTAAAATACGGCTTCTGTCATTGGAGTCCTGAAGCAAGAACAGCAAGAAGTCATCATTTGTACATGGGGAAGGGAAAGCAGAGAGAAATTTGAGGCTCTCGGGAATGATTTGGCAACATTATGAAGTCAGTGATACAAAGATCATATCACTTTTTATTAAAAAATGTACAAATGCTTAAAGCTTATTTGATATTTTTCTCTCTCCAGTGTAGAAAAGTTTTGTTGCTTTCAGTGAAGGACAAGAAAAGATAAGACTTGTACTGCCTGAGGAGTCAAAAATATCAAAAATATCACAGAACCACAGGAGGGCTGAGGCTGGCAGGGATCCTGGAGACCACCGAGCCCAGCCCCTGGCTCAAAGCAGATCAGTTGGGTTTTGCAGCGGTTCCTGGGGTCACTCCTCCCAAGCTGCAAGACTCCACAGAGCTCCACATCTACCTGCCAAGCACCCCAAAAAAATCTTCCACAGGTTGACATATACTAAGAGCACCTTCCTGCAATGGAACAGAAAGGAACAGCACAACCGTGCTTGCTTACTTGGTGAGAAATCATATCCTGGCTCTTTCCAGGAATCCCACCTCCAGGCAGAATCCGAGTTTCACTGTCTGAGTGACTCTAAGGACCAGCCCAGAGAAAGCATCCCTTCATTCCACTGACATCTGCGGGACGGGAAACCACCCGCACACCCTAACACATTAGTAGGTGTTAGAGCAAAAGCAGAGTTGCATTCAGCTCCACAGCAACAAAACTAGTGGTGGGATAAGAAAATGAAGACTAAGCAAAAATACAGGTAATAAAACCTACGTAAGGATGCAACGGGGAAAAGAAGATGTAGGTTCTGTCCATGATGGATTTCAGAGATAACAGAGGTAGGAGAGACCTGAGCTTACAAACACGCGCAGCAGAGCCCTGTGCAAACACTGCGGGGCTGCCTGCAGACCAGCACAGGCACGGGGAGAAGCAGCTGCAGTACAGTCAGATCAGAATACAGCCACCTCATCCCTGGGTTCAAGGGCTGGAATGACATTCTGAAATGAAGACTGATTTTCAACGTCTGTAGAAGAAAAGTTTTTCATGATAACAAGTGGCACCCCAGACAAAAATAACAACAAAAATCTCTTTTCCCATCACTAAGACCATTACTATTCTTTATTAATCTACAGAGAGTCAAGACGGTACACAAACAAGAAAATAAAGTATTTAATTCATATTGACAATTACCGATCAATTATTTCCTTCTCTACACTTGTATAGAAGAGGACAACTTGACCACAGTTCAAAAATAATTCAAAGGCAGATTTTTTCAGTCTCCTCCTGGAATTCACACTAAATTATTATTTTTAATTAAAAGAAACAGGTGGTCATTGAATCAACTGATTTTGATTGCTGCCTTTTGTTCATGTTCTTGTATAGAACAGCACTGACTGAGTTGGCAAATGGAGAAAGAAGATCTGCATGACTGTACTCACAGGGATTTGTAATTTCCTAATTATTATAAAGAGTCAAATTTGGAAAGGACTTGGTGTTTACCTGCTATTTTTTCTTCATTCTTATTTAATGAAGAAACTGCAGCATAATTGCAGAAAGTGCATAAACAAAAGATCCTGCTGGAAGCTGATTCATGACTAGGAAGAAACGGAGCAAGATTTTATTTCCACTCAACATAATGTTACAGTGTATAAATCATTTCAATTAAGATTGAAGATCCAAAAGGAGTATGAGAAAAGCAAGGCACACACAGCCGTGCCTCTGTCTAAAGAACTGATTTATTAATTTTATTATCTATTAATTGATGAATTTGTCACATGCACTTTTCAACACCGTATCCTTTACACATTGAATACATTTACAATATATAGCTTAACACTGATTGGATGGAAGAAGTCATATAAACAAATTCCCACTGTATATAAGGGCATTGCTACTTGATACATTCAATATGCCGAATGTTTGATATCACAAGTGACCATGCAGTTTCTATCCCTTCCCTTGGAGCTGACACACCGCTAGGTGCAGGGCATCATTAACATGACAAAGGACTTACCACCCGTAAGTAATGTTGTCTTTTTAATTTCACATCAGGTTGCATGGCAATTATTTTACATTAATGTATTTGCGTGCAATAACTTCTCATCAGTTTTTTTTTAAATGTCATTATTTCTCATGTCCTCTCAGCCACCCTCTGGAAGAGCTTTCTGTACCCTCTACCGGGTTCACAAGATATTTCCACGTTAGCTTCTACATGTCCTTCTCACCACAGACCCCAAGTCACAAATACCAAAACCACTTAACACTCAAAATACTGCAATCTAGGACTTCATCTAGGGAATATCACTCCAGAAAAGATGGCAGGATGAAGCTGAACAGCTGTGGAAGTCACATATAGGAGTAAAACCAGGGTTGCAAAGAAGCCCTGCAGCCACGACAGATGCCACAGTCCAAGAACTTTATAGTTGTCATCAATTTATCCAGCTCCTTATGTCACAGCTCATTTAAATGCAAGGTCAACAGGGTACTTGCATTTCTGTAAATTGTAAAGACATTACGTTCTTTTATCTAACACCTATATCCTTAAAAAAATCACATATATGCAAATAAATACATTTTTAAAATTTCCTGTCCACTACAAAACCATGCATCTGTTAATCTCGGTATAAATGCAGAACTGTGCTGACCATGCACAAAATCAGAAACAGTGATTATTTTTTTTAAAGTCTGAGAAGTTTTTGGTTCAAAATCAGCCAGAATTTCATGATTCAGTAGCTTCCTTGTACAAGAACTTGTGGGGTGTCCTATTGCTCCTCATTTGACAAATTTTGTAAGAGACAGACACCAATTTGAAGCACCCGAGTAAATTGTCTTCAAAGTTACTCACTGAATAATTCATTCTTTCCTGATATTTTATACATTAGTTAATTAAAAAAAAAAAAAGACAGGCCGTAGGATAAAATATGCATAATTTAAACGTACCAGCTCATTTCTGTTCTCATCTCAGGTCTGTCTTTTCAGAAGGATGGGAGTTAGTGCCTATAAACCAGGCGGACATTTCACAGCATGGGCAGAATTTTGCTCTCCATGGACAAAAATGATTGCACATACAACGTCCATCAACGATTCAAACATGTTATCACAAAATCTACACCTCAGTGTGAAAAACGCTGCTTTTAAGCAATCATAGCCAGCATCGTATCAGGGTAGATACTACAGCAGGGAGTCCTCGGATGGTCTTTTACATTGTATAACCACTGAAACACTCTTTATTTATGCCTTGAACAGATGTTTTTCCATATGTCTAAATAACCCTCCTTCAGAAAAAGGAACTCAAGCACATTAAATTTTTCAGACCAAGGAATATAGAGGCATTAGACTCGTTGGTGTTTGTAGAACATTTGGTATCTTTTCTAGAGTGAAGTTAGTGGCTTCTCTTTTGAAAAAGTCACCAACCCATCTCCTCTGGGTAAAGTAAAAACCCTATTAATAGGCAGCTAAGACTGGATGTACAAGATGCTCTGACAATAGCTCTTGTACTCAAACCCTGCCCAAGCTGCGGATCCAGGACACTTTCCCCCAGCGGTGTAGCAGTTGATATTTATTAGCTGACTAAAAATTCAGAAAACAATACTGAAACTTGAAGAAAAAGTTCACAGCGCCCAATAACCTGCTGAAAGAACGTCAGGCTTCTAGCACAGCCTCTGGCTTCTCCAACACTTGGCAGCACTATTTGCGATTTAAAACCAGAACTCAGCGCTACTGTTTGGGGAGCAAAGTGCTGCATCGTGACCACAGTTGAGAGCACACTCCGATTAAAAATAAGAACTGACACAAATCTTCTGGGAAATGAAAAATCTGACCACAACAAGGGCTGTTGTAATCACATCAGGAGAGGGGCGAGGATCAGCGCCTGAAGCCCTGAAAGGAGGATTTCCTCACGGCTGCCATCCCTGCTTTGCTCCCAAGGCTGGAAGAGTCTCCACTGCTTTGCAGCATCAGGAAAAGTCCTTACAGCATTTAGCAATAAGCAATAATATGATCTATAAATATTTAATAGCTGTCAATTAACCCTGCACTGTTCAAAGCAGAAAAAAAAATCTGGAAACACAGCACAGCAGGGCCTCCCCAAACCATTGAGTAACACTGCAACGTCATCTCCCAGCTAGATATTTTGAGTATGCCCATCCTGAGAGCATTCCATGGACACAAGGTTTGGTAATAAGCATTTTTCCTTCTTTCCTTTTTTAATTAGAGTGTTTTTCTCAGGGCTGTTGATGGCAAAGGAGCTTCCCAGATTCCACTGAAGGCTTTTCATTTGGAAGGAAGCCCGCACAGAAGCGTTTTGCTGGCAAAGTACTCCCAACGAGGGGAAGAAGAGTTCAGACTCCAACTTTTTATTTCTCAGAAATCACTTGTGGGTAAGAACATCGCTCACTGAGACTGTGAAGATTTTGCAGCTGTAGCAAGCACCGCAGTGCAGACCAACACCAGATGCTGGGAACCTCTAGAAATACCCCGACCTCATCAGGAACACAAACTGACGGACCAAGGCCAAGCTTCCAAGCAAGCCCAAGACACCAATTGTCACAGCTTTACCAATCCGTGTGTTTCCAGGTCACATAAGACCCTTCTGCACACATTTCTCTCTAGATATGGTCTTTAGCTAGGAGCTACTATGGAGGGAATAAAAAAATTCAAAGATCTGAAGTTGTGTTCATAAAAGGTGTTACAGCGCAGTGTTTAGGCAGGGTTACAAAGCAGGCACCTAGGACACTTGCTCCTCATGTGTGGCAGCAGAATAAGTGTGCTTGTCCTCATCTCCAAGTAACGTCATGTTTAAAAAGAAGAAAAGAAACTGGTCTCCCTTTATAATCCCAGTATATAGATTAACACGGGCTTTTTCTAGCGCTGCTAAGCCTTTGTAAGGCTGCATCAGAAACAATTATTAAAATTAATCCCACGTACAAATGGAATTGCACAATGTTAATCCTGCTGAAAGAAAAATCTGATACGATGAACATGTAGAAGACTGACATGGGGAGCAAAGAAAGGAAAAAAAAATCTTTGAAACCCAGTTTTGCTAGCACTGGTCAAGTGATGGGCCTGTAGAAACACATGGAAATTAATGCTGTCAGTACGATGTACATCTTTCCTTCTACAGTGGCCATCCTGGCAACAATTTAGACATCCATAGCCTACCAAGAACAGCTAGAGGAGTTTCAAGGCGTTTTTTTAGTTGAAGATAACACAAAACATAAAAACTGGGGAGAAAAACTCTTCCAGAATAGACTACCCCAAGTGCAAAACATGGAAAAACTTCAATGCAAAGCAAATATTTATGAACTGGCAACCAGAAATTACATTATGTCTCCAAAAGTCCTGAAGAGAACTCACTTCATCACAGAAAACCTCTCCTCACCATTAAATGAAACAAAACCAAGGAGACAGCCATAGATGTCCTCCAGCTGAACTTTCACATTTAAAAGAAAAACAATGGTCTCAGATAGCACTTTTACAACGTGTGTAATCTAAGTTATTAGATGGCAATATAACGCAGCTAGCATGAAATTGCTTAATGCTGACAGAAATGCTTCTGCTACAGTTTACATGGAGAATTTCATACTTGGGAAAAAATACGTTTCGTACATTGCTCTCCACTGGGCCTTTGATTTCTGATAGAAAGAAGTTAACTGATGAATTTCAGGTTTACACTCAATGTTTCATCTGTTCAAAAAAATAAAGCAGCACTGCCTCAAGTAGACATAGTATTTTTCTGCATATTATTCAATGTGCTGTACACGAATTGCGTGCTTTGCACAGCATTGCTATAATGATGCTGCTAAATGTCCCGTAGTCTGGGTCAAGAATAACAGCAAGTATCACTCGGTAACAGACACATGTAGTAAATCTGGAGACTTCATGAAGTGGAGGGGACAGAACATATGAAGATGTAGGACTGAGCCTCATGTGGCTGCTGCAATCCTAATCAGATTCATGGTGTGTCCATCAAATCCATGGAGGAGTTGTGCATAAAGAAAACAATTCCTGCTAGAAAAATAAAATATCTTTTTTCAAATATCATCAACATCTTCACCTCTTCCCATATTCTGGTCATTCATGTTCAGTCAAGATGATGCCTGAGTGCTAATTCCACTTTGATTTTATTCAGAATGCTTTACATTGCCCTCCTCTGAGATTTACGGCCACTGTAATGCCTAGCGAGAGCCAGTGGCAATGGACAATGACAAAGCACTTGGCTGCTGGAGCAGACTCAACCTTTGCAGGTGCTTTTGTCATTCCCCATATTTTTCAAAACTTGTAGCTGTCTTTGCATCTACCTTCAGACAAATCAACCCTTCAGGTTGATGCCAGAGAAAGGAATTGCATGGGACACAACCTACAGAAGGGCGAACATCAGTTCAACCATCAGACACAAACCAGTCCATGATACGAAGAGCAGCTATTTCCCATGAATAGTACTGGAGCCTAGCTGCACTGCAGGGCTGAAGCTCCTGAGAATGACCCGTCTAACCTGCAAATCAGCTGGGGAGAACTGAAAAGCGACTCTTTGGAGATCTTCCGATTCAAAGAAGTTATTCCACAATTCATAACATCCTTGCATTACAAAAAACTTGCAAGACAGAAAAGTCGCAAACGAGAAGCAGTCCATAAAATGAAAAGTTTGTTGTAATTTACTTGATACTAGAAACACCAGCAACAACCAGTACCACAGTTTTCATCATTTCTGGTGTTACCGAGAGCAGCCGTCAATTCCACCTCCTGTGTGCATGGGGAGCAAGGCAAAAGAGAGGGATCCACCTTAATGTGGACTTATTCCAAGATATAATCAAAACAAAGTCAAATTCAGTTCCCAAGCTAGGGAGACTTTCTGCACCTATGCCAACGACCTTATTGCCGTGCCGTAAGACTCCCCCCCAGCTGACACGCAGCATTGCCACAGGCTTCAACTCACCATTAACCAACCCGCCCCCTGGTTACTATGAATATGGTGAAAAAAATCCAAACCACAAAAAACCCACAGCTGATCATGACTGACTGAATCTGGCAAGAAATCTCTAAAAATACACTATTTAAGGAAAAAAAGAATTTAAAAAGCAGAAGTAATATCAGTTCAAGTTCAAGCAAAAATGTAGATTCAAAATAAATGTCAGAAAAAGTCAAATTAGACTGGCAGTAAAATATGACACATGGTTACAAGATAAAAAAACAGAATAGTAATGTGTTAAATATTTACAAAATCATATTATCTTCCCCAAAGTGGTTAAAAAGGAATGTGTGTCTATTAACCACTGCTCCTGTTAGTCCCAAATTCACCCAATTGCTTTAAACTCTCATATCCTTGCCCACAGTCCCTGCCATTACCTATCTGCCAGGCTCGTCAATCACGGTATTAGAGACTGGCACCTCTCTACTCACATTCATCACTTTTCCATTTTCCTCCAGCACTTAGCATCATTAATTTATCAAGTCTCATTCCATTCAACTCCCACGGCTACTTGAAGCATGACAGAGCGAGGTCTTGTTTTATTATTTTTATTTTGTACATATTTGATGTCAGGCACAACAAATGAGGCTACTCTGCAATGGCAATACAACGTTAAAAGAAAAGCTTAATGAAAGTTTAAGTACCCGAACCACAAACCCAGCTCTCTGCCGCATTCCTGCAGCATTCTTCTTTATAACGCAGCAGCCCCNCTCCACTGGGCCTTTGATTTCTGATAGAAAGAAGTTAACTGATGAATTTCAGGTTTACACTAAATGTTTCATCTGTTCAAAAAAATAAAGCAGCACTGCCTCAGTAGACATAGTATTTTTCTGCATATTATTCAATGTGCTGTACACGAATTGCATGCTTTGCACAGCATCGCTATAATGATGCTGCTAAATGTCCCGTAGTCTGGGTCAAGAATAACAGCAAGTATCACTCGGTAACAGACACATGTAGTAAATCTGGAGACTTCATGAAGTGGAGGGGACAGAACATATGAAGATGTAGGACTGAGCCTCACGTGCTGCAATCCTAATCAGATTCATGGTGTGTCCATCAAATCCATGGAGGAGTTGTGCATAAAGAAAACAATTCCTGCTAGAAAAATAAAATATCTTTTTTCAAATATCATCAACATCTTCACCTCTTCCCATATTCTGGTCATTCATGTTCAGTCAAGATGATGCCTGAGTGCTAATTCCACTTTGATTTTATTCAGAATGCTTTACATTGCCCTCCTCTGAGATTTACGGCCACTGTAATGCCTAGCGAGAGCCAGTGGCAACGGACAATGACAAAGCACTTAGCTGCTGGTGCAGACTCAACCTTTGCAGGTGCTTTTGTCATTCCCCATATTTTTCAAAACTTGTAGCTGTCTTTGCATCTACCTTCAGACAAATCAACCCTTCAGGTTGATGCCAGAGAAAGGAATTGCATGGGACACAACCTACAGAAGGGCGAACATCAGTTCAACCATCAGACACAAACCAGTCCATGATACGAAGAGCAGCTATTTCCCATGAATAGTACTGGAGCCTAGCTGCACTGCAGGGCTGAAGCTCCTGAGAATGACCCGTCTAACCTGCAAATCAGCTGGGGAGAACTGAAAAGCGACTCTTTGGAGATCTTCCGATTCAAAGAAGTTATTCCACAATTCATAACATCCTTGCATTACAAAAAACTTGCAAGACAGAAAAGTCGCAAACGAGAAGCAGTCCATAAAATGAAAAGTTTGTTGTAATTTACTTGATACTAGAAACACCAGCAACAACCAGTACCACAGTTTTCATCATTTCTGGTGTTACCGAGAGCAGCCGTCAATTCCACCTCCTGTGTGCATGGGGAGCAAGGCAAAAGAGAGGGATCCACCTTAATGTGGACTTATTCCAAGATATAATCAAAACAAAGTCAAATTCAGTTCCCAAGCTAGGGAGACTTTCTGCACCTATGCCAATGACCTTATTGCCGTGCGGTAAGACTCCCCCCCAGCTGACACGCAGCATTGCCACAGGCTTCAACTCACCATTAACCAACCCGCCCCCTGGTTACTATGAATATGGTGAAAAAAATCCAAACCACAAAAAACCCACAGCTGATCATGACTGACTGAATCTGGCAAGAAATCTCTAAAAATACACTATTTAAGGAAAAAAAGAATTTAAAAAGCAGAAGTAATATCAGTTCAAGTTCAAGCAAAAATGTAGATTCAAAATAAATGTCAGAAAAAGTCAAATTAGACTGGCAGTAAAATATGACACATGGTTACAAGATAAAAAAACAGAATAGTAATGTGTTAAATATTTACAAAATCATATTATCTTCCCCAAAGTGGTTAAAAAGGAATGTGTGTCTATTAACCACTGCTCCTGTTAGTCCCAAATTCACCCAATTGCTTTAAACTCTCATATCCTTGCCCACAGTCCCTGCCATTACCTATCTGCCAGGCTCGTCAATCACGGTATTAGAGACTGGCACCTCTCTACTCACATTCATCACTTTTCCATTTTCCTCCAGCACTTAGCATCATTAATTTATCAAGTCTCATTCCATTCAACTCCCACGGCTACTTGAAGCATGACAGAGCGAGGTCTTGTTTTATTATTTTTATTTTGTACATATTTGATGTCAGGCACAACAAATGAGGCTACTCTGCAATGGCAATACAACGTTAAAAGAAAAGCTTAATGAAAGTTTAAGTACCCGAACCACAAACCCAGCTCTCTGCCGCATTCCTGCAGCATTCTTCTTTATAACGCAGCAGCCCCCGAAACAGCCTGAGCATTTTCCATAGACAGAGGCAGAATATTCTCATCCCTGTATTTTATGACCTATCTGTAAAGCTATATTAAAGCATTTAGACATGTTCTATTATCACACTAATAACATTTTTATCAAAAAGTTCTTTTGAAATAGAGTAAACTTTGAGCCTGTCAACCAGCTGATACTCCAAATTATATTATCCTGCGGAAAACAGCACGAGTCAGTCCGGCACAATTCGGTTAACTCATTAGGTAACGCCAGACACTGTGGAAGCCTTTCTTGCAGAGTCATCTGGGCAGTCTCAAAGGTCAGAGCAAACCTGGGTTTTGACATGCCATGTCGCATTCTCTCAGCAGAACCTACACTGCTATAGTCAGCATTGTTTTCTGGAAGATTTTTCAAGTAATTACTGTTCTAGAACCCCAAAAATAAATTTTTAAAAATGCAAAATAAAGGTGTCCCACCTTCATTTTTAATCAATAGCAAACCAATTTCATTTGGAAAGCAGTGAACCACTGTCCAGAGATTTTACATTAAGCAGCTGGCAGTCCTGGCTATCAGCAAACTAGGAAATACCTACAGCTAGGAGAAAGAGAAGAGAAAGAATCACAGCAGGTTTGGTCAAATATGACATTTACCTGTGCAACTAAGACCACTTACTGCACAGACTATGCAGATACCTATTAGTCAGAAGATTTTCTCTTCCCTCATTACTCCTTTCTGTACTATGCTGCATTCTACAGAACAAAGAGAAAATAACTGAACTCTCGCCAAACAAATCACTGCAAAAAGAGCAGATTCCCAAATACTCCAAAAGTAAAATTCAAGCAGTGTGCATGATCGAGAGATATTAACTTAAAGCCCAGCAGCTGTGCACTTGTTTCTGATATTATGTATGACGTGGTTCCATCTTCTGGCCACTCCTTCAGATGTCCCACCTCCATCTGTGCTCGTGACCGATGGGTGGTGACAGAGGCTAACACAATATCAATTTAAAATTGTCTGAGTGACTTTATCCAATCATTTAACCTATCATTTTTCCTTTTACTACCAGCTACTCTGTCAATATATACACCACTTGTGTATGACTTCTGCTCTAGATGCAGTTCAACCTTCTTATTGACCTGAACGTTCACAGGTTCCTTTTACACGGCCAAGGAACAGCAGGTTTCAGACCCAACGCACACTATCAGCACAGATATGTTCTAGCATCTCCCAAAATATATAACATTGTGATTTGGATTTTTTTGAACAATGTCAGGACCCTATAAAACACACTTGATGGCCCAAATTGAGAAGAGCTTAGAAAGCAGGTTACCTACTGAGCCAGTAACGTCTGCAGAGCTTTGATTTTACAGGGCAGAGAATAAGCAATCCACCTCCTGTAAAAGTATCAGCCCCCAAAAGCAGAGAGCCAAATATACAAAATAAAGTCACTATACTGTGTGTTTAGTGAGACATATACTTGTGCTCTACCTACATCCTTTAGCACATGCAGTGATGATTCCCCACAATAACCAAACAACACGTCCTCAGGTCCCCTTTGGATTAAAAATCATCTGAGCTGTGCTCAGGATAAAGCTGCAACTTCCACCCCTACAGCTGACAGCGGGAGCCCCCATCTACGCCCCACTGCACCCATCCATCAATGATTCCCCCCAGCACCAGCCACCAAACCTCACTGAAGGGGACGACCAGCTTTGCCCTGGGGTCTCCACCAGCCACGTCACCCAACGCGCGGATAGCTGTGTACGGCTGGTGGGGAAATCTGAACGACCAGGGAAGACTGCTTTGTGCCTAACTATTTGCTTTTCTTTGAGATTCACTCAAGTCTTTCCCTGAAAAAAAAATACATAATTAATTTAACACAAATAATTCATAGTTAATTTTCAGCTTGCCTCAAGATTGTACTAAGTAACTGTATTAAAAACAGGATAAAATTCTCATGTCTGTCTAATCAAAGACACGGTGAATGAAATAGGTACTTTTAAAATCAAAGCTTTCTCTGTTAAATAAAGAAATATTGAATACACAGACTAAAATATTGCCTGAAATAAGAATACTGAATGCTTCTTAACTAAGATTACATCTTTAAAAACCTCCTCCCCAGAGAATAACATATACAATTATAACTGCCTTTACACCAACTGCAGGTTAAAAAATGAACAATGACAAAAGCCATGGATGAAAAACACTACAGGAAAGTATTAATTATTCTAGTGTTAACAAAAAAGAAACATTTCGTGTTAAAACTTTACCCTAAAGCTTTCTATAATGCTCCTTGATTAAATGTATTTGTGTTCAAATGTCACCGGTTCAGTTATCATGCCCACAGCATCACGAAATGAACAGCTCAGAACACACAGTCAATCCAATAAAGCGGTAATTTATTTTTGTAACTGCAGGTTAAAGCGGTAATATCCATTCAAAAATGTAACTCTTCAGTTCAAAGGGGGGCATATCTGTACGGAGCCGCTGAATGCGTTAGAATTGTCAGAGAAAAAATATGACAAAGGAATAATGAATAGAAATAAGAGACGGTGAAATTAAAGCGTGAAAATTGGAGATGTCACGCTAATGGAACACTGTGGAGACCGGTACGGGAAGAGCAGGTTCCTACACTCTTTGTACTATGCTATAGTCTATAGGCAACGCATCCCGTGCAGGTGCTGGGATCAGGCACCTGTGTGCAAAGACCAACATTATATTGGGCAATTATCAATTTTAGGGTATAGCGAGCCAACAGCAGGATCGAACACGTACCCAACCCGCACGGGAACGTTTCATGGGTCTTGTGCAACCCCAGGCTGGTGGCACCTTCCCCACTCGCGCGGGAGAACCTCCATCCCTCGCTGCCGTCCCGCTCTCCAAACCCTGCCATCCCAACCCACGGGAGAAGGCTGGGTCAGACTGGAACAGCAATTAGCCCAAACACACAGAACAAGCTAAAAAACCCCAACACCAAAGCCCTTATCTCTACAGATTATGCTTTAACCAGTGGAAAAGTGGAAAAGACACTTTTCCGTGAAAAAACGGGTGCCACGTGAATGTGAAATCAGTATGCTGACAATGAGATATTCCTACTGTTGGGGCCTTATAAATCCTGAAGCACGGACATCTGCTTCCAGATCTCTGGGGTTTTGAATTATTTTTAAACTCTGAACAAAGAACACTTAGTACCACATAACTTCCACTTTCACAGCTGGGTTATTTTAAGTAGGCAAAAAACTCACTGGAATATAACTTTCTTATTTTGAAATATTTGAGCTTCAAGTTATTAATCTGTCCCTTGAGAATTCAGAACATCTTAGAACACTCGTTTTAAATATTCAATATCTTTCAAGGATACAATCTGCTCACACGGCCTTAAAATAAATGCTTGAAACATCGCGCTGTAATAACCCAAATGGGGCCCTTGTTAAGGAACGGGTTCGTTTCTTCTTGATTAAAAATGTTATTATCCTGTTCTCCAGCTCCTCTCCTCTAAAAGGAAAAATGCCATCCCCACAAACATTTCCTGAAGATGAGAAGCAGATACCAGGGATTTTCACCGTGCTTTGTGAAGGCAAAGAGAGCTACAGACACGCACGCTCTGCAACGTGGGGGGTGTGGAATGAATTTGAGGTCGGGAGAACAGGAATTCTGTCCCGTTCACTGTAGGATCCAGGCAGGACTCATCTTCTCTGTGTCTAATTACCAATTTGTACAATACCTGCATTAAGAGGTCCTTATCTCACAGGGACAGGAGAGATCCGATGACTGTGGGCTGCCTCGAGGGCTGGTGTGAGGTGTGGGGTGAATGCCACGTGCCCTGCTGTCACCCATCCCGCCGTGCCGTGGCCGTGCAGAGCAGGAATTCCCCAGCACAACATCTGATATCGGAATTTCTAACCCCTGGGGAAGCAGTTAGGAGACAGAAGCTGTCTGACGAATGAATTGCTGTAACATGGTTAAAGTCCCAAAGACCGGGCTGAGGATGGACTAAGCATCCTGACAAGCCATCTGCAGTTTCTTTAGAAAATCAGCCTAAAAGCTGGAAAATCAGCAGGTAGCAGGAAGAAGCACGCAACAAGCCCAACAAAATTGGTGCTAATATTAAAAGCCTGCTTTTGCATTTGCTGCTGCTTCATTACCGACTTGATGATTGTTTCTAGGGTCTTAATGAATTCAAGCTCAATGTACTCACAGTAACATCTAGCTTTAGTAAATTTTCATCTCACGTATTGACAATGAAATTAAATTTCCCTCTTTATCACAGGATGATGAATTCTGTAGCTAAATCTCAGACTTCAAAATACTGAACAGATCCTCCATCAGCTTTCACTGAATCACCCCAACAGCCAGCAAAAAATTACTGTTTTCTCTGCTGTTCTGAATCACAAACAAATACGCATTTTCCTTTTATGTAGAATAATTAGATTTCTTTTAAAATATCATTAAATATGTTTTAAAGAAAATTGTGGAATACTGTTGTGCAGTCACAGCACCTCAGGATGTAATCACAGAGGGAAGCAGCCTGGAGGCAGCAGGTTTATGCAAGGTCAGGACAGTGAAATATCCCAAAGGAAATCCCAACACGGTAAAGCAGCTCCGTTCAGAAGGTGCTTTAGTTTCAACCAAGCTGTTAAAAACCAGTTTGCTCAAGACAGACAGCATCTCAAGTCTGCTGGACAGTGGTTTACAACAAATTAATCTGAAGAATAAAAATTGGTTGCATATTTCACTCTCTTTTCCTTTTTTTTAACTCATTCCCCTGCACGGACTACGAACAACATAATTAGCAGAATCTCAGAAAATTAATTCTTGTTGACAAGACCTACAGCACGCTGCAGTCCCCACTCTGCAAAGGAAGGTTGCAAAGGCACTCTGAAGGCCACCAATAAATCTAAAATGAAACACCATCTGCACGCACAGAGAAGGGAAGAACAGTGGCTTTGTGTGAAAGATGAGTTCCTGGCCAGGTGTCTAACACGAGAGGACAGTTATGGTTCAACAGACTAACAAAAGGGTAAATTATTGTGTTAAAACCATAATGAATTAATCAAAGATATCAAACACACATTGAACTTAAGGAGAACACCACTATCAATGTCCAGTCAAGTAAATGTCTTTAAGAATAGCAGCAGAATCGAAAATCATCGTTTACCTTAGTATGGAGAATAAAAGAACTATTGCATACAACTGTCAGTGTCAGTGGAGACAGGACAAAGACTTATCAGCAGTCCACAAGCTTTACTGATTTTATCTTTTGCTATTTATTCAACAAGAGACAACGAAAAATCTCTTAAATAGGCCCAAAATTTAAGAAGCTACCTAAAGCACTGATATAATAGAATAATTCAATGCTATTAATTCTCATTTGAAAACTTACATAAGAAACGCAAAAATAAGATTTTTCACATCTCATTTTATGCATTAAGTATGGAACATTTGTCAAGTCATGATATGTGAAGCACTGTATCTGTTAGTAAGTAAAATACTATTTCTGTACTAAGAGCACCCTTGCTTATTGTTTGCAGACAACAGGTCCTT
This sequence comes from Syrrhaptes paradoxus, assembly GCA_013400615.1. Classification (NCBI taxonomy): domain Eukaryota; kingdom Metazoa; phylum Chordata; class Aves; order Pterocliformes; family Pteroclidae; genus Syrrhaptes; species Syrrhaptes paradoxus. The sequence goes on from VZTO01022522.1 coordinate 83,453, forward strand.
TCCCATCCAGGACAAGAGACCCTCAGCTTCTCCAAAGAGCTCTGAAGACAAACTTCTGAGCATCAGAAGAACATCAGCAGCAGAGAAGATGACGATGCTACCGTCACTAACAGTACAAAGCATGGAAATACCAGCTGCAATAGTGACACCAAGGGATGGGAAAAGGGTCAGGGCAGGAGCACCATGGATGGGGGGGAAGGGGAAGCAGCTATGGAACAAGAAAATGAACACTAATTAAGGGAAAACAAACAAACAACCCCACCACCAAAAAAACAACACCCCAAGAAACAAAAACATAAAAGAACTGAAGCTGAGGAAGAAGCAAATTAAAGAAGTGTGTCAAACACTGCTTAGGAGTCAAAGATGACAAATGGTAAACCACAGACCTCGTCAGCAGCTTTTATGAGATTTACAGAGAAACGAACATGCAGAATCCCAGACTGAAAGCACCTTGGAACTGGACACGAGGAAGCTGACAAATTGAGGATGTAATGACTCCGGAGGCAAAGGAGAGAAAGGAGCTGGGGAAACAGGCAGGTACAAGCCGAAACCAGAATACGATCTTGGGGTAGCACAGAAATGGAAAACCTGTCATGATGGGAGGTGAGAAATTTCAGTTCCAAGGCCCAGGGGAGATCTGCGCCATTGTGAGGTGCCCGCACGCTCCAGCCAGCAGCTCCAGAGTCTTTTTTTCTAACTTTTTTCAAGCAGACAGTAAATATTGTCTCAAGAGACGATAATTTATCTTGAAGGGACTGTACAGACTAATAACGTGCTTTGAAGAGTATTAAGGAGGTCAATCTGCCCAATTCATTTTAATTGAACTAGACACAGACGGTATATGATTTTGTTTAATTAGGCTGTAGATAAAGAACATCTCAACATAAGGCATGCCAGGCAAGGATAAATCATTAAATAGCAGCTTACACTCGAAAATACAGAGGGCCAAAAAACTTGCTGTGTAACTGAGTAGGTTGGTGCAACATTCCTTTCCGTCAAAAGATTAGAAAGAATAAGGAAAAACTTCACAAAGCAACACATTAATGTCTAGCAAATTGAGAAAAGAGAGCATTTTGAGAAAAATGTATTTATTACAAAAGTAACGGTGGTTCTTTCATTACAGAGACACAACGCAATAAGGCACAGCACTCTACCACAAACTATAGTTACAATTAAATAGATTATTCTAGCCGTCCATTAAGGAGATCTAATTATAGAATATCATTAGCAAGGACTTAATTCAATTTTTTTCTTTGTTTTTTTTTTGAGTACAACCTATTAGTTTTTTCCCTTTATTGACAGACTTCACTTTGAAGTTGTTATCTTTCAAGTCAGAACAGCATTAACAGACTCCTAAAAACTGGCCATACTTGGATGATTTTGTCAGGGATACTGGAGAAATGCAGTCAAAACATTTTTTCCTAATCTGCTCCTTAATATTATTATCCTAGCAAGTTTTTGGAACCAACAGTTTCCTGCCACTGGCTTTATTTACACCTCGAACGCTTTCTAATCACAATGAAGGAAATGGACACAAAAGCTGCAAAGCCTATAAAAAAAAGACGGGGTGACTCTGTAACATCGTATTTCAGGCAAAACACGTGGTGCCTACAGGCTCATCTACTTCAAGAAACTTCGCAGCAAGCGCACAGCTCATCATCATGACCCTGGGCAGGTAGTCACCGACACAGACCACACTGGTCACACGTAGTTCTGCCCGAGCCATCCACCCGCAGAAGTTTCTCCTGACTGTGGCTATTTGAGTCTCCTAAAACGTCCGGACAGCAGGATTATACCATCCATCTAGGGCTTCGTTTCATATTCCATTTTCTACTAAATGAACTATGAATTTTTTATCTGATTTTCTAGGCATCGTTCAGCACCATCACCCCAGCAGCAGAGCGTGCTCGTTCCGTCACCACCACAGCCAAAGGTATTTCTGCCTGGGAGGGTGGAGAAGGTGCATGGAAAGCTTCTACGCAACCAACGTTTTCCCAAGTGCTCTGAATTCTAGAGGTGCAACACAGTATATTTAGCATCTTCTTAGTTTTTATTATAGTTGTAAACTTAAATACTCTATTTTTGCGTTAAGGAAACAGTTTAAATACCAAGTTTGTAAATCAAGCACAGTTCATTAAGCACTGAAGACTCCCACTGATTTCAATGCAAATCTTGTACTAATGTTAGAAATGCCTAGAAACCCGCTGTTTGAGACCTTTTCCTGAATTTGTCTTTACCATCGAGATTTCCAAAGCAGTATTTTGCATTCAGCACATTTTACAGAACTCAATTGTTACTCTGTTCAATCCAGAGGAACTCTCATTTACAGAGTTTTCCCTTGAAAAAAAAATAAGTGATTTCTTAAAATTGGCATGCTGCGCCATACTATGTGCAGTACTGAGTTCTGGTTTTCCATCTCGATATTAGTGTGACTGTAATGCTTTTGAAACATATAGCTACCATACACACTTGACAATGCAAGGTGATAACGTTTATGCACCAACAGGTATGCAACTGCAAAAGGAAAAACCAGTGCAAACACCATATATCATATTATTTTAAACAGCATGTAGCACACTTGCTCACTCCCAGATTAGCTGTTTATGATTTATTAGCCTAATTTTCATGAGCACTGAGTGCCTCCTTGTACCTCCTGTTGACTCTGCTGGTGAACAGCAGCACTGATGAGCAGGTGAAATGAACAGTATCCGAGTGGATGGGTCAGACGTGTACGCATGGACAAGGAACTCCCTCTCCTCTTTAGAGTAGGACAAATTTAGCCAAAAGGTCTTAATAAGAAAATAAATAAATAAATAAATAAATAAATAAATGAACCAACTCACGTTAAAAATCTCTGACACTCTCAAAAGCTAAAAAAACCCCCCAATGTACTTCTTAAGGAGGAATTTTATTTTTAAAAGTGATCATTTTCAACCACAACTTCAGGAAATGTGTTATTTTTGGAAGCCTGTATTGATTAAGATGCATTGGTCTTTTATTGCAATGGCTAATAACCCAAATTCTTGGAGTGCATCCCAACAGCATTGGCAAAACAGGCAGCAACGAACCTGAGCAAATGGACTGCTGTGGCAGGAGCAGATAGATGAAAAAAATAAAATGCAGTCCAACGACAGCTAATGTGAAAAAAAATCAAATGGTACTTTTTTCCTCATTCATTTTGGAACTACTTGAAATAAAACTTTTATTATAGTAGCCATTTCTGTACTATTATGCCACTAAAGTGACTTAATTCAGATATACAATGCACCTCCCCAGTAGGGTGCCCAGTTGCTCAGGTACACGTTCTGGCGCAGCAGCATTCTCCTCGTTTGACCCGAGGGATTTATCGTTGGCAAATACAAAGCACTAGGAAACACTTTGATTTGATTTGGGCTTGTAAGATCAGCAAACAGCTGCACCTTCGCACATCAGAGCAAAGGATTAGTCTGGAACGGGAGAATAGAACATTTTCTCCCCCCCTCATTCTATAATGCACTTCCAGCAAATGAAGAAAAAAAATAAATAAAAAAGGATGTGTATTTCTGTTTCTCTTAATTTTACCTCTGTGTGGCACGTTTCTAAATTAAGCATGCTAAATATAAAACCATTTGCATCTGACTGAGGTATTTCACATTATTTGTCACAAATCCCCTTTGTGGGGGAATACTGAACAAAGTCTGTTGATTGCACAGCTCTCTTGATTTCCGTGAATGGTCCAATCATGCTCTTGGCACACGAAGACGCAAGTGACAGATGTTGAACAAAACTCCGAGGGATTAGCCATTGCTCCTGAAAGTTACAGGACTGCTTTCATTTCTACTGGTTTATTCACTGCCCTTCTCTCTTTTTTTGCTCCTGCTTCTACAAAAGTATTGTCCTCCTCTTGCACCCTTTCGGGGCCAGACCCATCGGCACATCACTAGAGGATGCCAGGAGCGTGCAGCAGAGATCGTACAACTCTCTATTCTCGTTGCCCATACGAAACCAGAGCATTGACTTCACCAAATCTCAAGACTGAGAACTGAATTTCACTTGGTAGAACAAGGTCAACACGACAAAACGAATAAACTTTGAGAACAACAACAGAAATTAAAGTTTCTGGTTATTAAAATTCTCATTTGCTTTAATTAAATGAAGTAAAAAGCTTTTTGACATTAAAAAAGGAATGCATTGAGAAACGGGATTTTAGATTTCAGATTTAACAATACAACATGACTCATTTACTCCTAAGTAGGTCAATCTGTAGGTACTAATACAGACCTTGAAAAATAGAAGTGGATTTTGGATAAGGAAGAATTTATAAGAAGTGATAGCCAGGTCTTCTTCCTGTTACGTGCTAGGATTGTAGGGCTCAAATTATCTTTAATGAAATGCAAAGAATCTTCTCAGGGAGAAAGCAGTAATTTGTGATAATCCCAGATTTCAAGTGATTCTAGGAAAAAAAAATTTCTAGAAAACTATTCTAGAATAAAATCTGTGACAATGAAACGAAGAATCCTCTTCATAAACACTACAGGCATGTATGTATGGAATAGACAATACAGGTTTTATACATATTCTTACTGTTCCAAACTCCCTCAAACCTTCTTCTTTTCTAAATAAAGATTGTTACTTTCAACAACAGATATAAAACAGCTAAACATGAATCCCACTTTTTAACTAGATTTTTTTTTTTCATTTGAAACTGTGAAACAACGAGAGAACCATTATAAAAGTAGGCTTGGCTACAAATAGAGACCAGATTTCATTTTCAAGAAGTATCAGAGTATTAACATCAAGTTCAGATGTATATTGCACTAATTCCACACTTTTTTCATCAGAGTCGGGGATGGCACCTTGCCTGCTGGAATGGCCAGAGTTAAACATTTGAAGGAAAAAGCTTTTTTATTCTTTTTCACATGGTCTTATCCAGCCTCTGACAACACAAAGAGAAGAAGAACAGTGGCCACATGGACTGTCAGTGTGTGATTTACAATTCACATACTCACAATGAGTCAACAAAAAGAAAATTTAATTATAATAAAGAAACTCGTTGGACAGGAGAAAAGGCTATTTGCAGACCAAAGAGATATAATTTCCCATCTCATTATAACTTCTGTAAGAAAGAATGAAGACCCTAAGATTCAAAAATGCTTTTTTAAGAGGAGTTACATAAAAATCTCTATAAAAATTATATTGCTTCTAGTAAGTTTAGACTTGAGATTGGTTTTTTATAACCTCTTCTTAATTAATGTCCACAAAGTTAATCGTTTGCTATTATTCTACTAGTTCTTCAGTGCCAAGAGGGTCTAACCTGAATAGCTACCATAATAACCAGGTTTCAAAAGTTTTGGGCTTTTTTTCCTTTTTTGTTTAAAAGAGAAAAAAAAAAGAAACAGAAGTAGCCAAAGCTAAGCATACGCTTTTTATAGCTATTTTTATAGAGGCTTTTATCTCCTCCCTGGTCCATTCTTTGCTGGTCTGATGCTCCTGTTGCCATAGAAACAGACCTGAAGGTAGCTTTGTTAGAGATAACAACGGTTTTCCCAACACAGAGAAATTTCCTTCATGCCTTAGTTCAGCAGGTATCCTTCTCATGGGGACAAAAAGAAAAAAAGAATAAATCAGTCTCTGACTCTTGTATCTATTAAGTTCTCATTACCAGAATTTATTATCCGCTTTTGCTTTTAGTTTATGAGCTCAGCCTCTGATCACTGGTACTTTAAGGATTAAGTTTCATTAATTACATGAGTCACGCTACAGTTTATTTATTTGCAAGGGAATAGCAGAAATGAAATTATGAAAGGAATCATGTCTGGCATAATGTTCCTTCAACGGAAGCATCAAAATCTTGTTTTTCAGTGCAGGTAATATGCAGTTGGTTTAAAATCTGTTTGTATGAAGTTTCATTCGGTTGTTATAAAAATCTGACCATTTAGAAAAATGAGAAAAGATTTTATGCCAACGATATCATCTCACACACGCTCCCTGAGATCACTGGCTGTCTCAAGCCAAATCCAACCTTTTCCAAAGGCTGAAGAGAAATCTGTGAACTATTGGGACTATCACTCCAAAAATGGACAGCAAAAATTAAGAGGAAACAGACACAAGAACAAAAGCATGCCCAGGAATGATGATTAAATGAAATTCAATCTTTCTTGTTCATACCAAGCTACCCAAACACTTCACCAGGACCAGTTAAATAAGCCGAGCTCAAATGGAAAAGGATGGGAGCTGCTCTCTCGCCAGCCAGGATGTTCCTGCCTCCCCTCCTTTTCCTCTCCCCCTTTCATCTCTCTATTCCAGGGTCAAAACACCTCCATCAAAGAAACTTGCTCTCTCCTACAAAGTACAAGTTGTTCCTTCTTCCCCAGCTCCACAGGTGGTTTTCTGGAGCTGTGTGATTTAGATCAAGCAGCAGAGGCTGCACCCGTTGAACTCGGCAAATTTCCCCCAGCACCCCACGGAAAGAGCCACCAATAATTCACAGAGCTGGGTCTGCTCCCTGGTGACACATTCCTGAATTATTTGTAGCATATGGGATCTAGAGTGCTTTTCAAAACTAGCCCACTCATTTTATTCCAAATTAAGATTTCAGCTAATTTTGGTGTAAGAACTGCCACCTCCAAAACCAGCCAGTGCTAAAAACGTTTGGCACTCCACCAGGTTTGCTCAGTGGTCTGGGACTGGGTATGTTCCTTCCAGCTCCTAAGTTCAGTGTGCCATCATCAGACTTTTTTTTTTTTTTNACCTGAGAGAAATACCTATGGTACGTTTTACACATGACATCTCATGTAAGAAAATAGATTATCAGTAAGCCTCAAGTGTTCTTTCCCCCTAAACCCTCATCTCATCATATTCACACACAATTTAATGATTGACACAACGTTGGCAAAGGGTAGGTAAAAGACAACAAGGAATAATTAAATTCAACTTAAATTGCACAACTAAATGTACTCTTAATAATTGGAAAATAAGGGCTTTTGGAACAATGTAAACTTCAATTTGCAGAATTAGAAAAAGTTTTGATGGTGAAATGAGCACCCAGCAGATTGCTTCATCAGTTGTAGTTACTGCCACTAAAATCGCATCCCTACCAACAAAGTTTCTTTTTACTATTGAGAATAACTGTGCTGAGAGTTCTGCTTTTTAATATCACTGGTTAATATTCTTCCAGTGGTAACTTACAAAAATCACTGATATTTTTAGATTCATCATTTATATAAGTTTCCTAACTCTCTCCACAGTAGTATCTCTGTTTGACTATTAACTCTTACAAGGATCATCTATTTTATACTGTCTGTTGCACAGCAAAAGCCTAGAAAATAAAAGTACAAATGATAATTTTTATGATAGCTATTCAGCATTTGAATTGTTCTGGATTGGGAAAATATAAAAATAATTCTTTATAAATAAAAAGTGTTCAAAGTTATGAACTTTAAAAGCTCTGAGACTCTAACAAAAGAAGAGTTAAACCACACGTCCAGCGTTTCAGGTGCAAGAACCTTAAAACTGAAAGACTAAAGGGCTGCAACGGAAGACCTCAGCGAACGTGCTTTTGGTGTCAGTCACTCATCCCGGATTTCCTAGGAGCAGGGTGTGCATAAGGAGAGGATCCATACAGATCTTTTCCATTACTACAGTAAAAATGCCTCCAGGCATCTTCTGCAGTCGGTTCTGGGATGTCATTGCAGGGCAGAGGGAAGGGTGGGAATTCAAAGCAGTTATAAACGTTCACGAACCTGTTCCTTTGCAATTGATTTCTGGTTTTCTTGAGGATCCTTCACTCTGGCTTAAAAGCCATTTTAGTTGCAACGAAAGGAGCCTGTGTTTTAAGTTAGGACTGGAAGGTACAGATGTTTTCTCAGTCGATGATACACGCAGACATGTCCCAGCACATGAACGGCTTTCGAGTAACCTGTGAAGCTGCTTCCAGCTACTCAGATGAGGGCATTTAGGCGAGCAGGGGCATGAACCCCTCTGCACAGCCAGCTACGAGCGACTAAAACCTGCCTCCGAAGGAGCACAGAGCTGGGGGATCAGAAAATAATCTGTGCACGGGCACTGAGCAGCGGGAAAACACCCACAGGCAGGTGAGGAGCAAATCTCTGAACGCGGGCAGCACCTGCCAACCGGTGCTGAACAGAAGGTGGAGAGGGTGCCATATGGCAGGGCTTTATTTACCGAGATGGGCAGGAAAACAGCACTTGGATTCACCCGGTAAGGGGACAGGAATACCAAGGGACATGAGACTCTGTCCTGGTTTAAGAGCGATTGATGGAAACCGAGCCACGTCCTCCCTGCCGCAGACGTGAACCTCCTCCAGATGCCGGCTGAGTGCGTCAGCTCACATCTGTATCTTATCAATCCCTTCTCTTCTGGATGCTTAAATACTAAGAACCCACTCCAATCCTGAGGAGCAAAGTTAATCTCCCTCAACAGTACAGTCACTTGCTCTCATTTAGATTTTTTTCACTTTTTAATTTCTATTTATTTTGCTCATAAGCCTCCTATGGATCTTACACTATTATAAGGAAAATAGTGCTGATCCAGGGACAGCCATGTCTCAGATCTTGTGCACTCTACATTAAGTTTTATAAACTCATACTGAAAAAAATTAATACAGTCCAACACTATTTTAAATTATGGGTGATTTTTTTTTTTAATTCTACGTGGAATTTAATTAGGAACATTTTAATAAATCCCATGCAGTTTGAAAACACTTTCTGGTCACTATGTTCTGTTAACAAAGGGAACAAAGATTTAACTCGGTTTTAAAGCATCCTCTTTGAACAGAACTTGACTAGTTATTCCTTAAACACTTCTTAACCATGCTAGATACAGCAGCAGTCAATTTTTGAGGTTGCTCTTACATTTTTATAGTAATTTACTCAAGTTTTAAAGTGTTTCATCAATGACTTAAAATGGTTTTTGGGAACAGTGAGCAACCTTCCAAAAACAAGTATCTGAATTGGAGATGATGCTTCACGGAACTTTAGCCCATAATAGCAGCAGGCTTGAAACGCAGGAGCTGTTAAATTGTCCTCAATAGCATCGCCATAAAAGAGCTGGCCATGAAGAGAAGATGAATAATTTCTATTCAAACTACAGAGAGCCATTAGATAGCGACGAAATAACTTCCTGAGCGGGTATTTTGCTAAGACATCAGAGCTCACACCCTGCCAAGTATGAAGGAAATGTAAAATTTTTTGATTGCGTGAATTCTTATTTCATCTGAAATAGGATATTTTTCCCCAGACACCATCATTTCCCTACTAGTCAAGGACAACCACAAGTATTATTTTCCTTTTGGCACCAACACAGACCTTTCAAACCCACGTTTCAGCTAGTCTGAGTAAAGCAAAAAGAGGGTGATTTGAAGTTTTGTCTCTCTTGCACTCACCTTTACTAATGCATTTAATTTTAAAGTCATAACGATGTATCCCCTTTTTTACAGCAACAGAATACTGTAGCAAAAATAAAAATGCTACACGTGGAGACAATATTTGTACACCACTATTTTTAGCATGATACAGACCACGGGTCTTTTATACAGCTGGGTAGTCAAAGCTTATTAAATACTTAGGAATGTAAGGCTAGGAAATGAGAAAAGAGCTGTGGATAGAATACGCTGAAATCTCTTTTGTTGTCTTGACTGCATTTAAATATACAGACATTAAAAAATAATTTTTGTTGCAACTGTTTAATATGTTGAGAGAAATTACTGAAGCTGTCAGTGGAGCTCCCCTGTTCTGCCACCAAAAAAACTTTAAAAGGCTTTGAAAACAACTACAGGATAGAAATCTCTCTGCACACAATTTATTTTTAAAGCAGTTCAATTCTCTCTTTCCAAAGAGCATTATTTTAAAGGAGAGCTTTGACCTCACCTTTCAGCTCTCAGGGAAGTCAGAACAAAGTTTTTAGGAATTACGGGATTCCTCCCCTTTGGGCTCTTCCTAACCAGCTAATGAACCCCACTGCTCTGAAACGCTCCGTGTCCCTGCAGGCATGGAGCGTGAACGCCGTACGATCTCGCCTCAAGACAAATCTATAAATAAGCCCTTGCCATCGTGTCCTAGATACCTCTGGCCTCAGCAGGGACGTTTGTGAGCACTCACCTGCAAGAGCCGCCTGCGAGAAATGCCGCCCTCGGCTCTCACAGGCAGCTCTGGTTCCGAGTGGGAAATGGTTTGTACACGGAAATGGTTTGTTTGTGTATTTAAATATTCTGCATTCTAACCTGGACCGTCACCCATTGCTGGGCACCAATCTGACCGTTAGGCTCTGATTCTCCTTATTAAATAAAAAATGTAACTGATAATTATTTTAATGATGTATTTGTAAGGATTGCCTCACTTCTGCTAAAAGTACAGTGCATGATCATTTAAAATTACTATAATACGTAGTAAACAGTATTACAATAAATAATTTATGATTATTGCTCTGAAAATTTTCATTTTATTAATGGCGATATTACTCTTACAATGGACAGAAAGGGTACATCATGCAAAGGCACCGGACAGTTTGAGTATTGAAATTAATCGTGCACCTGCATGAAATAATTTAGAAAAAGGACTTCTCAATATTTAAAAATCTGCTAAATTATGATAAGCTTTATAGCACTCTACATTTCAGAAAGAAGCTCATACTAACTTGGATAGGAATAGGTTACTGGACTGTAAAAGGGTGGACACTATGGTCAAACATTTCAGTAAATTAAAGTATGACATTCCACAATCCTCTTTGTCTAATAGGACCCACTAATGCAGCACGATTTTAACAAAACATTTATTTTCTGTTTGCTTTTAATCTTCAAAGTGTTTCTGAGATACCGCTTCTGTGCAAATATTGCAAATGATCGTGTGGTAACCCAAATACCAAAATAAGGCATTAGGCTGATTTATTTAATCACCGAGGCCAAAAAACCAAATCACGAAATGCAGTCAGCAATATTAAAGACTATTAACAACCTGCTGCACGACAGATTCTATAACCACGGAGAGATTCTCGACAAAATTAAATGGTCTCACACAAATGTATGTATTTCCAGAACTGTGAAGCTGCTTCTCTTGTCAACAGCTGCCACAGTAGCAGTAACCGAAGCTGGGTGACCTTTGGGGAAAGATACTGTCCAGGAGCAGGCTGCCGAGAGGGGTTACCTCTCCGTCAGCAGGGAGAGGGCAGGGGGAAAGTTCGGAAGAGAAGAGAAGGATGTTGAGGAGATTCTGCCTCAAGACTGTCAGATCTTGCTCCCGCTCAACTCTGCAGCCACTGGAGGAAGATCAACCATGGGTATGACAGAGGTCACCCAAGACCTCATTTTCTCTCTGGAAATGACTAACTCATCAGCTTCACAGGAGAAACTGAACAGGACAACTACACCCCTAACCTAAGCATTTTTGTTGTGTAGCTAAATTTTGATTATGTGGAATGTTTTAAAAATTAAACTGTTTTAAAAATTCTTCTCAGTTCTTTGCTATTTCCCTATATTTAGATTTAAAAATAAGAAAACTTTTTAACATCCCGAATTTTCCAAAACCCCTTGCGGCTTCTGCCCATATGTTGCCCACTGATCTCATGGCTAGCATATTAAAACAATTCATGAGAAGCTCATTAAAAGCTAGCAAGAAAAGTCTTCTGGTCCATTTCATCAGAGCAGATAATAGCCTACAATCTAGACCATGAATATGTTATAAGAAACAAAACAGAGCCGCCCAGACAAAGAACACTTGGAATGTATTGTTCCCATAAGCAGATGTTAAATTACTTCACTGTAAAGTGGAATTTATAAAACCCAAAGAAATGTTATTTTTATGCGAACAAACAAGATTAGTTTGTTATTTCAGCAGGACGACACAAAATTCTTGTACATGTGTCTCACCGTAAGCAGACGTGTTGAAAGTGAGAACTGGTTGTTGACCAAAAAATGCTACGTGTACGCAGATGTATTGACAGAGCAAGACGGAAGGGGTGTATCCTGACTGCTGTACTTGCTCAAGCGTCAATATAATTGCTTCAAAACCCTGCCTCAGACAAGCCAGCTGGTTCAAGATTAAACTGTCACCTAATTGGAGCTACAGATCCTTGTGTGCAGAGAGACAAGGACCAGAGTCAAGTCTGGAGATACACCTTGAGATAAGATGGATACAAAGGAAGTTTAGAAGAAGCCTCAGACTTTCCTGGGAATTGTTAATATCAAATACATCCAACAGAGAGCAAACAAAAATAAAATGCTGACTTCACGCTTGGGTAAACACCTCAGGGTTGTCACGCTCGGAGGGATATTGTTCTTGGTCAAACGTTCCTTGTTAGTTTTCTTACAAAAAATAGATCTTGCAGTTCAGAAAGACTCACTTCAGAACTGTTAAAAACCACTTGGACTACAATTATCTATCATAACGACCCCAGCGATACTGTTTGTAATTCATTCTCACACGTAAGTGTAACGACATCAAACTCCGTGTAAAAACAACACGTTAAATGTCAATGTACTCACATCAGTGTCGGGTCCCTTGTCAGCCCCAGGACAGGAGAACGTAACAAACTCATGGCATCTCTTATGAACCACGAAACAGCAAACTGGTAAGAAAAAGGAAACCAACAGTTAGAATGGCATAGTTTTTTGGGGGGGTTTTGTTTTTTTTTTTTCCCCTGTTGTAACAATTCCTAATTACAGTAACAAATTGCTAATTACAGAGGAAATCAAACATACAGTCAAACATTTCACCTGTAAGGGAGTGAAGGCAAGCAGAGCCTCATGTTAAATAAAGACACACAAGAGAGGTGGACATCAAGTAAACGATATAATGAATGGGGAGATCAGTGTGTTCATTTAAAAATCAGACTCTACTCAATGTTTAACGTTTAAGACAGCCCATGGTTGTTAAAATACAGTGTGGGAAGGACAGCTCTATGAAGCTACACTTTGGGAATGTAAATCCATATCCGTAACAGGAACTCTCCATGTGCATTCGGGCAAGAGCAGGAGGCACAAATGAGGAATGTCCATCTGGAACGAACCCGTCCTTGGGTAAGGGACTTGTTCACCTGCACGCCTTGCTGAAGATGACTATGAGGATCCAAGGTCTTTACTAGTTAATTACTTCTGTGAGAAACCAAAGCTCTGAGTGAGGACTGTCGTGGAGAACAAAGTGTTCTCATATCACAGAGTGGCAGGAGATAATGGGAAGAGAAAATTAGCTCCTGATTACAATATAGCTCCCATTTAAAATTTATGAATGATCTGAAAGAACATTTTCTTTCTGAGATAAAGAAAGCTTATTTTAATTTAATTATCTCATGTGGCCAAGGCTACAGGTTGTCACACAGGACAGGTCATACCTGGGCCCCCAAACCACACAAAAAGAACAGTTTGCTTGGGTGTGCTTACTTTGAGAATTTAGCATTTCACCCTCACTACAGGTTCTCTCTCAATGTTAAGCTTAGCTCAGATATTTCAAAATTGGTCCACATTTCAACAAAACAGAACAATCTAGATTTGAGGTTGTGGAAATCTTGAAATAAACATCACACCATCAAGCAATGAGTTGGAAGATTATAATGAAATGATTCAAAAGTAATCCACAATCTCTTTACAGATAATACATTCCCTGAACACTTTAAATTTTGCATTTCCAACACACAAAAATACACGATTTCAAAGGAGACTTCTAAGAAACAATACAGATTTCAATGGATTGGCAATTGCCAACACTGAATTTCCTCAACTGCAGTGGAAACCAAATTAAATTATCTCCATTTTTCTAACAGCTCATTTCATCAGCCATGGTTAACAGTTCTCTTTCCCATTTAAAACGTATATGAATTTCTTCCACCTAACGAAGGGAGCTGAGAAAGATGTTCTTCAGTGCACCTGCATGTCACTGCAGCACCCAACGACGATTCCACCGCAAAGTCAGGCTGGGCTCCCATCCTTAGGTCAGCGGGCTGGCTGTAAAGAACTCCAATCACCCTCATATCCTTCTCCAGCTATTTTTCATCATCATCCCATGCAGGAATTGTTTCCAACTGTTCTATTTCTGACATGGCATATGTTTATTCTTTGGGCAAATGGAATAAGATGGGCTTTGCTCCACTGATTCCAGACAAGCTCTGCCGACCCTACATGAGTTCTGGCTCAATGTACGCTGCCCGCTTGGTTGTCTGGTTCATGAATCAATCTAAATCCCAATGAATCCTACAATTATCATTTTGATGGTTTGTTTCTACCAACCGAAAGATCACTAAGTGGCAATTACTATCAATATTACTTGCAGCTGAAAAATGTTTCACTTCCAAATTGTATTTTTGGTTCCAAACCTTCCACTCTTGAAGACAACAGCCTGATTTATGTTTGCAGGAGGAAATCACATGCAAAAAAAATGATTTCTTTGCATCCTTCAGAAAAACAAAAAAGTTAACCAATTACTTTTGTATGCAGTGATCATACACTTGCAAAATACAACATAATAATTTCTGCAAAAGACCTGAGAACAATCTCCGGAAAGGCTGTCGAACTGAGCTGCTTTACCCATGCCTGCCTTTCAGATTAGGACCTTAAGACTGGCTGCTCCAACCCTGCCTTTATTCAGCAGGACTTACAAAAACTCTATGTATTTGGGCATCCATTTTGGGCAATATTTACGAAATACCATAGTCACATCCTATCTCTGATTTGTCAGCTTCTCACAGTGTGTTAAGAAATTCATTCAGCTAGAAACAATGTTGACCTTGTTTTTAATATGATATATGATAAGTGTCAAGACAGATAAGCAGGAAACACAGTGCCACCCTTTGCTACAGCCTCGCTCTACGGTTATGAACTTGAGCTACTAACTTCGGTGAAAACGACGCTAATCCCACTACAACGGAAACTCCAATGCAGCTGCCAAAATAAGCAAACCCAACAGTGTTTGGCCTTTTGGACTGTAAGCTACATTTCAAAAAAAGTCACTTAATAAGACTTCAATTATCAATGTTGACTACTGAACTTTTTAACACCTTTCTGCTCAGTCTACTAATAGACTGTTGTGTGCACCTCAGCACCAACAGTCTCAGTTCTGTTTCCTTTATTTCCCATTTGTAATTGTAACTGGTTACGTATCGCAAAAAAAACCTGGGTTTCTTAGAAAGCAATTCAAAAGCATCAGACCTCTCTCACCTTTTGAGAACACTCAAATGAGAACCAAACGGTTTGACAGGACAATAAACAGCAGAACGGGCAACTCTCATGGAATCATAAATCTATAGGGAAAAGGATAGGGGTGAACTTAAATCCCTTGTTAGCAGCCATCACTTCAATGCGGAAAATTTAACAAACAAGTTTCCATTTTGAAATCCAGCCATGAGAGTGCATTTCAGCATCAGTTTTTGAAGTTTTCTTAATTTCGGAAAGCAATAAAGAGCTCGAGAATTCATGTAAAAATTTACTTAGTTCAGATAAGTGCAAACAAAATGTTATCTGCTTAAAATAACATGCCTTTTTGTTAGGAACAGAGATGAGAAATAACCTCTCACTTGTTACTTGTTTTGAAAAGATGTTAATAGCTTCACATCACTTATTGCAGCTGTTAAGAAGTCACATTATGTTCAGTACCTTCTTGCAATGAAAGTTATATTACACCGCTTTGCAGAGCCTGCCAGGAAATTTGTTGCTTTACATTTTAACAAGAGCACGAGCTGAAGCGAGCTGGCACACGTTATGCATAGTAGCTCGAGAGCAAGTGGTATCTCGAGGCTGACAGATAAAAAGAAAATTATTGAGGTATTTTCATGTTTTGACAGCGTGATTTTGATCTGTGCTATATATAATATGAATGGGAGCTCCCATTCTTTCCAGCTCCGGACTTGCTGGAGATAAATCCTCTCTCAGCAGCCCAGGGAGGAGACCCAGAGAGGAAGGGAGAGAACAAAACCGGCCTTGTGTTGCAAAAACAGACTAACTGCTACGTCTCCACGGGCATGCTGCATCTACCAGGCTGATCCCTCACCCTCCATCCTGCCAGCAAAGCTACAGAGAGCAGAAAATGCGAAATGGGGATCATGAACACATGGCAGAACACGGTGAGGAGCACTCGGGGCATTCTCAAAGCAAACACGCAGAAGATGCAGTACATGATTCATGGGATTTATGATACATAACGGAGGGCAATTCATTCCATCCAACACCTCTCTGTCGGTGCACAGTACTGAGAAAAACACGTTGTGATACATGATATATCCATGTTGTCATCAGTCACTTAGCGTTACAAGGCACAGCGGTAAATTTCCAACTGTTTTCTAAATTACGGGATGTGCAAAGGTTGTCGTGATATATTGTTGAGTGAGAGTTATCTGCCAAAAAATACGGCTACTAGTAGCTTTCATATAGGACACAGACTGGTGAGACAGAGATGAAATATTGCAATAATAAATATCAGATGCAAGCTTCTCTATTAGATGACCTATAAAGGAGAAGAGCCACTGCTGAGCCCCAGTCACCCACGCATCATTTAGCCCTATGTCTGAAGAGCTCTACAATCACAAGCATTCCAAAGAACTGGGGCAAAAATACCAAAATTAATGTACTTTACAATGTGGAATTATTAGATGAGTCCAACAGATATTAAAAAAAAAAAATCACTTTTATACTCCCTCCTTTGGAAGAAAACCAACAGGTTAGATGAGCCTTTCCAGTAGACACGAATATCTTTACTACACCACAGTATTTATTTACTCAGTAAAACAAATTAAGCTGCAAACCTAAAGGACTGAGAGAACACATTTCCAAGAGAGTAGCTGAACTGCCAGTTATAAACTACAGAGTGACAATGAGGTTTTTTCAAGTCATCTTTAACTCATTTTTGTAACAGTCAAGACTATTCCCCCAACTCAAATTATAAATTTAGAAAGTCTTAATCGTCATAAAAATTGTGTATTATCCTCCCATCTAAACAAGAAGCTCTGATGCCATGACATAATTAGTTGCCCCAAAACCCAGGTATCCACACTCCTACCTACACAATTTGTTTCTAGCTTTCAGGTATTGACTCTTCCAAAGGAAGTGGCGGGAGGTCTGATCAGCAGCAATGGGGAAATTACTCCGTGTACATTCAATAGTTGCTGTTGGGTTTTGCTGCTGGGCTTTGAAGAAGAACTGATTCTGAACTGGTTTAAGGAGTTACAACAGCAGCACAAGAAGCAGGAAATCCCACTCTGCATCACCCTCAGGCTACACTAGAGAAAGTGAAGGGCCTCTCCAGTGGCTCGGAGCACTGCACGGGTTTTATGCTGCTCTTTCGCATGCTTTGCATTTTCAGCGAGGCCACAGAATTTCCCCAAGGGGCCCATATCGCTGCCTGACTTGTGCTTTCTGCACGACACCAAGCAATGAATGAATTTGTCACATGGTACGCATTAGTTCG
Organism: Syrrhaptes paradoxus; assembly: GCA_013400615.1. Lineage (NCBI taxonomy): Eukaryota > Metazoa > Chordata > Aves > Pterocliformes > Pteroclidae > Syrrhaptes > Syrrhaptes paradoxus. The sequence continues at coordinate 100,834 of VZTO01022522.1, forward strand.
TTCTAAGATTAAATATAGCAATTACATTAAACAGAAATAGGGTTCTACTTCAAAATAGACAAATCATTTAAATACCAACTACATTTGTTATTTAAATAAGCAGCACTGTTTAAATAAATGTACTAGGAATAGATTAAACTCAGGAATGGAGTATTTCCAGGGAAAGAAGAGTAACAATCAAGAAATAGGATTTAGCAATACTTGTCTTTCTCCTTTGCTAAATACATTATGTTTACAACTTGTAAAAAAATTAATGAAAACCCCTATTATATTAAATATAAACAAGGCTGCAAGATTCTAAAACAAACACAATTCAGAAGCGCCTCCTTTGAATGTTACCAGCACACTTAATCCACAGGGAATTTTTAGAAATTACATTACTCTTTTTCAACATATATAATTTATAACACACCATCCCCTTTTTCCGCCAATGTTTCACCCCAGCTGGAAGAGAGTGCTGTCTCCAGCGAGCACCCAGGCTAGCACAATCTTTCCACTTTTCTCACTAAAACAGCCTGCAGCCCAACAAGATACAGTCTGTTCCAGGATAACACAGTTAATAAGAAAAACAACCGTCTCTCCCCATCGCCGTAACCTGCTACTAAACTGCTTAAAGCTCTTTTCTAACCCCGCAAGGTCATGCAGCACCTTCACAGCACTCATCCGCCTGGTGCTACACACTGCTTGCCTCTTGGATTATCTTTATTTTCATTGCAGTTTGCACAAAACTCAAACTATCTTCTCAAAGCAGCACCAAAAACCTACCCTGAAGTCAAAGTATAGAGACCACACGAGATCAATATTGATAAATCGGGGCCGATCCCTATTTCTAAGCTCCAAGTTTACAGGTCAATAATTGGTTTGCGTATCCTCAGGTTCATACATCTGACCTTGCTGCAGAGATTTTCTTTTTCAATTCTGTCAAGTTCACTTAGGCTACACAAGTTGGGAAGAGGACAGAAATTTAGATCTCTACCACATATTCTTAAAAATTGAAGAGAAAGTAATGGTTAACTGGAACAGTATCTCATTTGTGTGAAAGGATTATACAGATCGTCTGGACAGATTTAACTACCCAGGTCATTAACTCCTTTACAGTGAGGATAAAACAGATGATGTTGCCGGTAAGCTGGCTTTGCCAGACCTACAACAGTGTGCAAATACCGTCTGTACGCCTGGCAGAGAATGCACACACGTTTTCCTTTACCCAAACAACTTTGGCAGACCTGGTGGTACAGCGCGATGAAACTATATATACCTGCAGCTATGTATGCAACACATTTCTCAAACAGTTTGGATTTAGTAGAATACCTCACATAACACATTCAGATTTGCCTGAATGCTATATTCAGACACATACTGTACCAGATTTGACATTTCTGCCTTCCACTACAGGGAAAAGAAGGTACACGAAAGAAGTTTCCCCTAAAACTGTAGCACAATGTTGGCAAAACTGAGTAAGTTTCAAAATATTAAAAGTATTTAATGTAATATTTAAAGTATTCAATGCTGTTTCAATCTACTTGTTAATTATGTGCATTTTAAAAGATAGAGATTGCCTCTTCTATGTAAAGTCCTTGATAATATTTCACAGAGCCATTAATCTCTTTCCTTTGAGGTGTCCCATTTTATACATGAATAATAACCCAGAAGTCATCTATCTAAACCGGAGCTGGAAGAGCTATTTCAAGAACTTGTAACAGAAAAAAAAAAAAAAAGATGACCCACCAGCACTGACTTTTTATATCACTTCTGTAGCTTGAATTCCCCTTAGTTTAAAAATCTGCTGATCTGAACATGTTGTAGGCCAGCAACAAAGGGACGATGGGTGCCTGCATTAACCTGCTCCGCAGCTGTGTACAAGGACATCGGGAAGGAACAGCACGGCTCTTTCAATTACAGAATAACACTACATGAAAGCCCACAAATGTTTCTTGCGAACACTGAACATTAGTCCTTTGGACTTTTCAACTAATTCAGCGATGACCCTAATTGCAGAAACGAGATGCCTTAAATAAAGCAGCTGCGTTCAGTTTGATATATTACCTAACGCAAAAATAAAGGGCCGAGAAAGAAAGCAGTACGAAGCAGCACAGGCTGTACTTATTTGAAGACTATGAAACAACAGGATACAAGATGAAACCGATCTCCAGAATGCAGCTGTTGGGTTTTATGTTGTTTTGTAACAGCTGGAATCCTGGCCGCCAAGAGAAAGCCAAGAGCTCCTGGAAAATCATGGCAGCTGCCTCTACCAGCACTATGAGATGCAGACTCGCTGAATCCCAGTGGCACCATCCAGCATGAAAGAATAACGAAGTCCTCAGTGAGTAAACCTTCCTAAAACCAACAGCAATCACAACTTTGCTCTGACAAGCCCAGTCACCATCACACACTACGTTCTTCCACTTCTGCCTCCGTCCACCGAGCCCTGGTCCTGGAAGCTGCCGTGGGCTGAGCTGCCTCTCGCTGCCAACTGAGCTGAAAACTTCATTGTTCAGTCTTGAGATGCATCATGCACTGAAGACAAATGTCTGAAAGACTTATGTGATTTCTTAATCTTTCATCTCACGTTAAATCACCCACACGGTCAATTTAACACAGCCTGCGCCACGCTTCACGGCAGCGGCTGAATCCACTCACAGGTCGAAGCACAGAAACCTGATGAGATACAGAACATCTAGTGCAGCACGAAGGTTCTACCATGAGGTTCTTAGAAATATTCTGGAATATTTTAGTACTAATGTTACAGCTTGTTTTTCTCACCACTTCATAATTTATTGATATCAAGCTACTGGTGGCTATAAACCAAAATATTTCCTTCTTTGAGTGTGATCTGTATGGACACAAATCTAACCAGTGACATGCCAGATCTGAATGCCAAGAGCTCAACGTGAAGTATTTTAGTATAATTTGAATTTAAGTTTAGGTTTTCAGTTGTGCTTGAGAAAACTTATAACAAACCTTATAACCTACTAACAAAATAAATGAACCTTTTGTGCCAGGAAACATAATCCACACACCAGTGCAAGGTAGTATTTCTTTTTCTTCAGGATGGGAAGAAGCGAGGCCGGGATGACAGTGAACAAGCTGTTTGGAATACGAACAGAGCCACACCCCACGTACTAAACTACAAGAAATTAACTTCCTGCAATACCCATTTGGACACAGTCCTGATACGAGAATCACTTCACAACTGCTCGTACAAGAAGGATAATCACATGATTCTACGTTTACTCACATATGTAAAAGTCATTAAAAGACATTAAAAGATCCTTTGAGGTTAACTTTCACAGAATCATGATTCCAGAACAGTGCAATGAAGCTCCACATATATCACAGCAAAACATTCATGTGCTGCACGTTGACTTGACTTATTTTTAAAAGAAAGGAGGGGGATTCATTTTAAGGGATGAAAGATCTAATCCCACAAAGCAAATGTTATAACAGCATTTATGTGCTATTTAATGCTTAGCCTGGTGCAGAATTATATAAATTTATGAAGAAAATAATGATACTGATCCACAGGAACACCAGCCTAGACACACTTCCTTCTCTTCAGTCCGATTTCATTTGCTCTTTGTAGTTTCTTTCAGCATGGGGAAGGTCTAAATGAAAAGATAAAATAAAACTTCTTAAATCTTGTCACAAAAAACTCACCTTGTACTGATAATAATAAACTCACAATTATAATAATTACCTCTGTAAGAGTTAACCTTGCTATAAAATTGTGCTTTAAACTGCAACAATTAGCTCATTTTTGTTTGCACGATTAATCGATTCTGCAGCCTCCTCTATGGTATATTCTGTGCTAAAATAACCACATTAAAAATGACATATTAATTTTGTGCCCAAAAGGCATAAAAAACCCTTGAAAGGCATTACCTAGTCTCTTGCTGATGCCAATTCAAATCATTTGGATATAATGAAACTGCCAGCATTCATTGTATCACTATACTTGCAGTGCGACACGTAGCATCCATAGTCAGAAGACAGACGGGCATTCCCATTTGGTGCCGGACTGGGATTACTGCTAAAATCCCAATCTGGTAATTTATTCTACATTGTCTCTAGCTTGGGAGCCTTCTTTTCTTGAACACAAAATAGGTACTAATACACCAACATCACAGTCATGTTAATTAATAACTTATATGAAAATAATGCTCCAATCAAGCAACAAAATGTAAGATATTAAAATCCATGAACACCAACTCCAGCAGCCCAGGGTGGGCAGCAGTAGACAGGGACAGTCGCATGGCCCTCAGCCCGGTGATGTACTGTGCTGAGAAATTTCTTAATACAAAATCATAGTTTTTAAAATTTAAAGTCTTCCAGCTGACAGATGTTTACTTTAGATATAACTTCAGAGTGACCCATTAGAAGACGCAAAAGGTAGCAGTAAAGAACGGGACGTATGTCAGAAGAAAGTGCCACCCAAGAGCAGCTCACGCTGGTCTACGGTAACAAAGCTGTCACCTGCTTTTCTCTCCAGGATTTTGGATGACTACAACTTCTCGATCAAAGAGTCAGCAGCTGCTCGCCATTCCTGCCCTGAGGCCTCCGCAAGTTGCAGAGTTTCATTCCAAGAAAACACAGATTTATTTTTTTTCATAGCAATAATTATTCTCCACCTCTCTCAGCCTATCAAAAGCGTGGCTTGAACAGCAAAAAGCTATTATATTTTAAAATAAAAAGCTATGGTTGAATTTTGCAAAGGATACAGAGGAAAAAGAGAAAGTTCAGCTCCCAGATGCCCAATATTTGTTGCAAGTCTTATCTGAGTACATACATCTTATTAAAGAGTCACCTGCTAGAAACTTCAGTATCGCTTCCCTCCATTCATCAGTCACTGAAAACATGGTCTCATCCCAAAGAAACTGCAAATTCTCAGGAAGAAAAACAACACACACACAAATAAAACTCTACATTAGACCCATTACAGTTAGAAATTCATTGCCAATGGAAGACAACACACAGAGAAACCAACGACACAATTAAGAAAATTCATCCTTGGCCAATACGTGGAAGATTTTTTTTTCCCCAGTGTGTTTGAAGGGTATATTATTAACTCATAACAAGCAAATTAATGTCTTAGGTTTGGTAGTTACCAAAATTACAGGGCTGATTGAATGACGTAAGTTACGGTAACTCATTCCAAAGAGCAGAAACGGTATTTATAGGAAATACCTGTGGGTTCAGATGTAGGTAGTTCATACATAACAAAATATGAAACCATGGAAACATGTCACTTAATTATGAATGAAGTATTTATATTTCCAGTAAAGCATTTAAAGAAAAAAAAATTCTAAATAAAGAAACAGTTGAGATGGAAGATTTGCAGCAAGAAAACCAGTATGGCAACAGGCAGCGGAGTTCGAATGTTAATAGTCACTGTCACTTTTAAAGTCTAAGGTACATTTTAAGCATGAATTCAGGAAAATTGAACTAATTGTACCCATCGGTCTACTCATTTCTCACTGAGCCTTCACATAAAGCCCTTCTTAGTTTACACATCGTGGTTCCCAGTGCTCTCCCAGCTCAAACGTTTGCACTCCCAGGGAAACAGCACATCAGCACGCAGAGCTGACACGGCGATGATTCCTTAAGTCATGGTTAAGTGACCGCTTTCATTTGACATATGGCACAGTGCTGTTAAAACCACTGGCCCCGTCTGCTTCCTTCCACGTCTTAACGCTTCTGCAGTCAATTTTTTTTGGCAAGGTTAGATTTGAGCTGGACCAGTTCCCCGAGCCAGCTCAATACACACAACATGAAAGTTCATGTAGCACAAAAACAGAACTACAGGACAGCAACAGTAGCCTAGATTTATGCTAGAGTTATACCAGATAAAGCAACCATGCGATAACAAACCTGTATGAATGTTAAAACTCAATCCATCTTGCATGATTAAGTCAAAGCCCTGAGAAGACTTCTTCAGCTTCTCTAGATGGTTGACAGAGATTTCAAAATATTTTTCAAGTATTAACACCATTCCTAGAATTTGTTCTTTATCTCAAAATGCTCCCCAAAATTTATCCCACATTTGAGTTCTTAGAAGGAATAACAGCTATTCTTGTTATTAAGTCATAAAGAACCTCGAATATGTGTTAAAAGCAGTATATTAGAATAAGTAAAAAAGGAGGCATGAATGTCAGTGATATTCATCTGAGCTGATATTCATCCGAGAATATTGCTTATAACAGGACAAGAATTTTCAAGCAGCAATAATGGACAGGAATTCAGTAAGCTGTGATTCAAGCCCAAAAAAAAAACCACAAAAAGAAGAGATTGCAGCTCATTCCTCCTCATTAAGGAAGGGTCTACAGTTCAAAAGAAAAGCAAAATAATTTCTGTCATTATTGTCTTTTCAGACTATTTTTATTCTAGGCTTTCCTGTATGACAGATTAGTACTTCAGAAGAAATCATAAAGGCAACTGAAAAAATTAAAGCATTCTGTAATTGTACATGAAATCCATAACCTGGTAAGGAAAACAACAACCAAAATTTGAGATTTCAGTTGACAGTTTTTAAAAGCGCAGATTACTAATAAAAGTTATTTTTAACACACTATTTTTATGTGTGTTAAAAAATAATACAATGTTATGAATGTATTTTGAAAACCAACCACTTTCTTTTGAACTTTAAAGTTTTTCTGACATAAATAATATTTTTCCTCACTAACTTAACTGTCCCCCTTCTTATACACAGTGCAACAAAGTAATTCAGCCTTTTTATAACATGCATTTAACATCATTAGAAATCAGGCTTTTATGAAGTCCCCACAATGCACTTATGGATACCTGGGATGCTCTATTATTCTAAACCTAATAAACATACTAGTGGATCTATCCATTCTAAAAAATAAGTCATTGCTAGAGGCATAGCATAAACCACGCCGCCAGGCATCTGGATAAGTTAAAATGGACATATTTTATTTTTATCCCTGGAAGAATTAGGTATAGGTCAGAAGTGTATGTGTCATTAGAGCCTGCTTAACTGCAGCACTCTCCTAGCACTCCAGTGAGTCAGGGAGGGAAAGGAAAAAAACCAACCCAACAAAAACCAGACACTTGGTGTGGCACCCAGCCCCACGATGACATCTGGGAGCAGTTAGTCACCAGACATCATGCGTGAAGGAGGGATCTGCGTTATCCCAGGCAGCATAGCACAGGATCGGTTGCAATGAGGTTCCGCGTTTCCAAACCACACTGGTAGGAGAACAAATCTGCATGGATCCACGCATGGCAAGCACACAACCCTGGACACAACCATGGACACAGCCCTGGCAAGGCACCGCAGGCAGTACTGCCGAGTCGTTACATAAGCCCGTACGGAGAAAAAACACGGATACCAGAATTACAGCTCTTCAACAGAAGAAGGTTTCTTTGTTGTGCTACGGAGCCCAAACAGTGAGGATGGGAAGCGTTGAAAACTGAGAACAGATGACAAAACCTGAAGGTTAATTAAACAGAGTACATGGCCCAGAAAGTCGGTGGCAATTCCCCTCTTTGGACAATTTCTGCAGTGCCACCATCTATGTTCACGCGTCTCTTGCTGCCCGAGTTGCATAATTCAGACTTTCAATAGCAACTATAACCAACAGCCTGAATAATGCCCTTCTATACAACACAGCTCCTTCATTACATCTCACCGACACTTCTTAAACACTGTTTAAAATTTCTGATTATTATTTCAGCCAAAAATCGTTTTTATTTTCAATCATTTTATGCCTTTTAATGCTGCACACTGCAGGGTGCTGAAATCCTTCACAACTTGAATAAAATAATGCAGTAAAACTGTAAGGAAGCAAGAGATTTATACCAAACTGCATGTTCTCTCTGTAAACAATGTGACACTGTTACAGAAGTGGATGGAAAATAACAAATTCCAGTAGATTCCAATTGGCATGCAAACAGACGAATTCTACATCAATTATGTTGAAGTGGTGTAATAAATGCAGACCTAATTTCAGGCTCCGAAGTTTGAAAAAGGGCATGCCACGTACAGACTAATATCATACATCAAAAACTACTGTGTAAGAAATCAAACTTCCATTAATACCTGGATGCAACATGAATTTTCAGGGTGGCAGGAACTTTGCTTTAAAGCTGTCATGATTAATTTGCAAATGTGTCATTCATAAATTCAGTGCAGAACGTTAAAATGGGACTAAACTGTGTCTTGGGCAAATGGCCAGGAGAGAGGGAGGGAATGTGAAGAGATCACAAAACACTCCAGATAGAGCCTTTCCATAGAAAGCTTCTTTAAAAAATTAGTTTCTTCACTAGTCTGCATAAAACCATCGCTCCAAATTAGAGGGCAAACCTACAACAACTAACGTCAACAGCTTCAGTGCAGCAAGAATTCTGCTACGACACAGGCTCGCTGTGCTCGATAGGCAGAAAACAAGCTCAAGAACCTCAACTTGTCAAATTCCCCACTAGCGAACGTTAGTCTGTAGTTTCAGATCTGCTTCACACAGGCATAAACCAGCATCACTGCTTAAAACCAAAAAAAACCCCAAAACACAAAGCATTTCTGGAACCTGCCCCACTCCCCAGCTGCTTATTCCTGCCCTGGCCCAGACCCTTCTTTCTGCTGGCACTCAGCTGAGCGGGTACTTATCCAAACATTCCCTCCTTGGCACAGTACTGGTGCTGATACGCTGATACAGCAGAAAGGAAACAAAACAACCCAAGTTACTGCACAGGAAAGGATTGGCGAGCAATTAGCCAGGCACCTACAGGAACGGTAACTCCAGGGAAGGACCAGACTCCTGCCAACCTGGAGCAGATTACCTGGGTCGTGGAACAGCACCATAGTCTTCACGAAGAAAGGCTCAGCATCTTCACAACGGAGATCAGGCAGAAAAATTCTTGTTTCGGGTTCTGTCCCATTTCCCCAGCCATTTGCTACTCCCTTATTTTAACATCACATATCTCTAAAGCCAAATATTGTGCTTTGAAATATTAATTAACTCTAGAAAAATAAATTACATTAGATGTGATTGGTGAGAATTTCTACAACTGAAAAGCCAATGGATGGATTTGTTCTGAAACTCACTGTCTGGGTAAAACTCGCTATAAACACATTTATTAAAGTGACTCAGAATTTGGAACAAATTGAAGATGAGTAACAAAAAAAAAAAGGAAACAGAAAAAATGTGTTCTATTATTTTGAAGATGTGCAGTGCTGACACTGTTCACTGAAGCCGCTGAGGATAGAGCCCCAGTTTCTTTATTTCAGTGCCTTTCGGTTTGTTTCCTTCTCTGTACTGCCTCACAGTGCAACTGTAGAATAAAGAGAATTTTTTTACATTTTCTTCTTTCATATACTTCTGCTAAGCAACAGCTAAGACTACTTCTACTAGTAACAGCAACACCAGGTATGACTCTAATCAGGAATTCATAGTTAATTTCCCTGCTGCATAATGGAATCTCATTCTTAGCACAGAACTTTCATATTTCTGTAAAACAGATTTAAAAAAAAAAATCCTGTTTCAACTGCTTTAAGCTTTTACAGGTAAGCCACAAAAAACGTTAAACTTTTCTTTTAAACTACTGCTACATACTGTAAACTGGTATTTCATGGATTTTTATTTGTTTGTGCGGGAAAACAAAAGATCATACTTATGTCTTAAAAGTACACAAGGGTTTGGTGGTTTTTTAGGTGTATTTTACACCCATTCACAGAGACATCAACACAATAAGTCTGTTAACAAAGGCATAGGGTTTCACAAGTTCAGCTGTGGTAATTAGTCATCTTTCAGCTTTAAATGGCTCTCTGCTCTCCAGAAAGAGATTATGGCTTTTCTTCTTCCTTTATTACCCAATGGCATTCAAGTCAATCTGCTAAACCTGTATCTGCTTCAATGGTAGCTCAAAATAACCCGTGAAAGAAATATGCAAATCTGAGGGGTTTTTAAATACTTTAATCTAATAAGAACATATTACATTACTAAGAAATTCTTTCCTGATCTGTTATTCAGCACTCCTTTAGTTCTTCTATAATTCCCCTCATGATGTCATGAATAAGACAAAAAAAAAAAAAACCACAAAAAAACACAACCTACTTTACTGGCAAGATGTTTACAACAACTTCAAGATTTTCTGTGGGCTGCAGAAAACAAAACTTCACCCCAATCCACATTCATTATGTTTCGTACAGTAAGGAAAGCCCTTCCACACAACACTGCACATCCTCTGCTCTTTATTTCGGTGCCGATGAGACTTCGGAGTTGCCCTCCGTAGTAGAACGCTGCATCGGAATGTTCCTGTTCCCAAAATCCTAGCAGGAAAGATGGATTATCTTTCAGCTATGCTGTCAAACAGCTGCATCACAAAATTCATTTAGTGATGCTATGAATAGATTTGACAAACACAAACACGTTGAATATAAGGAATACGACATTGCCTGCTGGGGTTTTGCTCCCTTGGAAAGGAACGGTGAATCACCGAGCCTCATAGAGAGGCGAAAAAGGAGGCTGGTGACAAATGATGCCCCATGAATTCACGGGAATGGTTACTAAAGAAAACAAAGCTTTTCATGAACAGGGCCACACCTACGTGGATCAGGATACTGGCTCTTCAAACTTGAGAGCATTTGTAAATTAGTTATTCAACCTAAGCAAAACAGAAATTAAAAAAAATAACATAAGTAAGAGTTTAACTTCGTGACAGTCTATTTTTTGCATTAGCTAGCTCAATTTTTTGGAGTAAAATGCAACCAAATCCTAGTAAACTTCCATGATAGTTGTGGCGTTCTGACAGTAGCTGGCACATGCTGTTCTGACTTACGGTGATGCACATTTCAGCTTGTTTTCAGGAGCCTTTGTACAACCCAGATTGGCCCCCCATGCTTTATGTTGGCCTCTTCATTTCAGGATCTTACATGCGAGGCTTTGTTAAATGGTTTTAGAAATGGCTTATGGTTAAAGAAGAAAAAAATGAAATCCCATGCCCTCCTTTTAATGTGGAAAATTATTCCTACTTCAGGGTAGTTATTCGATTTGATACAAGAATTATTAAAACCTCAGCATTCTCAAATGGCTTTCAGCCTTTGCAGTGAATACCTCCCCTCTCAGATGTACTTTGTCCATTTAAATTCCACGGCCAGTAATGCCGCACACATTTATCATTCTGTTAGTGAGGAATTTCCAACAATGTCTGTTTTGCTTTAAGAGGAAAAAAGCACTTATGTTCACACGAGGGCTTCCTTTGCATAGTGCTTACATTCGTGTTAATAGTTGGTGTTAACACCCTCCTGGCTTCCTGAGAACACAAAGCCAGCAGAGCTCTCCTACCTGTTAAGCTAATGGATGCTATCATTAAAACAGAAATCCAGGTCTTCCCTTTCGCTGAGCGACACATGGCTTTGTTTCTCTCCTAGTTTAAAGTTGACTTTTCTCTGTAAATAAAAAAATGCCATGCTTCTTCCCAACCGAAGCGTTAGGATTCATCAAGTTACAGAGGGAGGGGGAATGGTGTTGGGTTTCCTGATTATTACAGATGTATAAGTGAACAGCAGTGGGATCCATCTCACCTGCATGTTTAGGCATTTACAGAGATCACATCTGAGCTCATTGCTTCATAATCAATAGAGGGAAGCAGGCACTTCTTTTAACAGATGTACTTTATCACATCCTGATGTAAATCGCCTGCACCATGTGGAAAGGTCTCCATTAGAAAAGATGGATACTACTCTATTAAAAAAATGCTTGAGGATGAGATTAATCACATCCCAGAAGAGTCCATTTCTCACCATAGGCTATAAAGGGAGTCAATCCATCTCCGAGTTTAAAATTTACAGCACTGGCATCTAAATGTGAATGGATTAATCTCATCCTATATGTTGGCTAAAGCAAAATAAGGTTTAAATTAATAGGATAATCTGTGTATGCATTGTGCTGAGAGCCAGCTACAGCGCTTGGCTGAAGCTGGTGCATCTGGCTCGTTTGTCTGAGCACACTGCATCAAATAACGAGAATCCCCCACGCCAGCGTGACCAAACGAGAACTAATGCATTGCCTCCTGCCTTCTGCTTTCCATTAGCAGGACATTTACTGAAGATTTCTTTCCTAGGGATTTCAGGTTAAAAACTGTTTCATCTTTATTTCTGTGTCTAAGTGCTGCCCTCCTTCCACACAGCCAGTGCTCAGGCACTTGATCATGGCAACGTCTGTGTCTCGCTCCGTACACAGAACACGCAGCGGAGAGCTCGTTTAGGGCCAAGCAGCACGTGTGTAAGGACAGGCAAACCAAAGTCCCCTATAAATAGAGCACACTGACTTTCATCAATTTTCAGTTCATTCCTTCCCTTTTTGGACCAATTTCTGGACACATTATGCAAGCTGGAAGAATAGATGCAAATTCCCAAGTGGCTATTAGTGTGTCTAGACTCATTCACTGACCTAGAAGATGTCTTAATTGCCTCTCTTCTAGCTGATGGGGAAAATACACTAACTTTGCCTGGCTGCAACCATTGTCGTTAAGTTTTCTAACCGAAAACGCTGAATTTAATGAAAAGCAGTTATACTCCATGTTCTCTGAGACTGAATTATGTGGAACACTTATCACAGGCTTAATATGACCCACAGGAAAGCTCTGTTCATTTCGGTGTCTGTTTTCAGGATTTTTGGATTTTTTGGCTCTTGGCTACTAAATGAGGCTGCTATCTATGAACCTTACTACTTTGTAAAATACACTAGGTGAGGATGAATAAGATAAGAAGTTCAATTGACACATGTTTTTATCATATTTTCATGTTATGGAAAAGTTTAATAATTTACAGATGTGTCCAACTTCCCAAATTGCCTGTGAATTTTCACGTTTACAAACCAGTCTGCACTCTGACAGCATGACCTGCATAGGAGCGACAAGATGAAAATAAAACAGAGCCAGAGGTTGTGATGTAACTTCTGCTTTTACAATTTCTCAAGTGGAGAATTAACTGATTTTCTCTTTGTACGGCTCGCCAAATGCCTATCATAGCCTGCCACTACCCAGCTTAGCAATGCAATTTTTAGATTAACTGGTAAAGAATTTGAATCTCAAGGTGAAAAATCTGTGTTCACGGGATAGGTCTTAATTTGTAGCCTGGAACCTGTCCCTCAAATGAAGCAACACATTGGGCAGATGCATTATTTCCTGATTTTAAGATTAAAAGAGCCTAAGCGGCTTTTGGACTGCATGCTGCATCAAATTTACCCTGCTGGGTCAGTGAGCACTAAAAGCCAAAAAGCACGAGTAGATTTAGCAGATTTAGGCAAGGATGCATTTCTCTGATTACTCCCTGCTAATGAAATTTTGTTTTAATCATTTAAGGTATTAATGTATCATTTGCGTCAAGAATGTATAATGAGGTCTAGTGTACACTGCATCTCATGGGCCACTTACAGGACACTCATATCACTGTGGAACTTCCAGTTTGAATAACAGGATTTCATATAAAAGGGATCACCAGTTTGTAATGTTAACCTCTTTTATTCCAATCCTTTCTCTGTGGAACGCCCACTAGAAACAGCATTTGAAGAAGTCCCCCAGGTTTCCAAACTAAAATAAAGCACAAGGACTTTACTGTTGCAAAGTCTGAGCAACCCAGGGAAGAAGTCACCCAGGATGGACAGACAGCTCACCTCCACTTAAGGGGCAGAAATTCACAGCAGGAATCATTCTCCTCCTGGGCTTGCTTTGTGGGAGAAGAGTGACTTTACTGTCAAAATATTCTTCAGCCCTTTGATCCTGTGATGGCATTTTAGGACTTTATGGGGCCCATTCTAGCACATACACACACACAGAAAAAGCAAAACTATCTCAAAGCTGTGTTATAATGAAAACTTGAAATAAACCATGTTTCGTAAAATGAAATTTTTGTTCCTTTACTTAATACACTTAATACTCTTTTCCATTCTTTCAACTACTATTTTTATTCTGCTCAAAACATGACTGTCTTTGGGACATGTTTGTTGAAAGTATGAATGTTTCATTCATGGCCTTTGACAGCCTGAAAAAGAATTTTACTGCAGAATATATAGTTGTATATTTTCCTTCTCCCAGGTCCCATATGAATAATACTCTTTCACACTAGTTTAAGTAATTTTCTGGAAAAATGTGACGACTACAATCCTTTGGCGCTTCATGTTGGTAGTTTTTCCCTTACCATGTTCTCAAAAATTTATTCAATACTATGACAGCAAATCCTCTCCTGGTTTGGCTGATCACAGCTCCTTTCATATCAGTGGATCTGGATTATACCAGAGGAGGTTCTGTATCTAAGATTATACCGACATTGTTCGGGTAATTTCCTTATCTGCTGAACAGCCTCGGGCTTCCTGAAGAGAATCCTGAAAGGGTAAACTCTGAACTGAATTTTCTGCTGTAATATTTCAGTCTTAAGAATGATCCAGGGAAAATATAAACAACCAAAAGTCTGTAACAGAAACACCAGAAGACTTCCTTCTGCTTTCTGCAGGAGTTGACGCGTATCGTTTTAAGGTGCCAGCCTAAATCTCGTCATGCGATACGATTCAATAAAGATTTCTGCTGACAGCTGTATCCTGTTACGGATCTATCTGGATGCAGATTTTTCATCCACTTCAGTTAAATGTCAGACAGCAGGAAGTTTGCAAGCAGCAAATGTTACAACCAGATTCTAGGTGCTACACAGTAAAAAAGTTTTCAAGGGATTCTTGGCTTAGGTCAACAAAATTATATCCTAAAATACTTATTTTAAAGCATTTTAACAGAACAAATATAGCAGTAAGCATTCTGAAGAAATGTTTGAAAAACAGAAGATTTTTTTTTGTAAAATATGGTTATATGAATGACTAATTCTGTCCCCTTTTTAACTCATCTCCAATTGTAGATTGCTAAAAGAACATTTCATATTGCCATAAGCATGGCAGCGTATTTTTTCTAGTAATAAACGTGTTCTAAACATCATTCTAAAGAAGTGGCATCACAAATACGAAACATCTGAATGTTTCAACACTTCAATAAGAAAAGCAGGACCTACAAAGAGAACAAAAGAACCAAATGATTTTTATGGTGTGATGTTCAGTATTGGGGAGAACAGGCTGAAAGAACTTTTGAGATTTCTCCCCTTTTACTAACACATACAACACTCGGGTGACTGGCAGGGAACAGTCATTAGAAGTTTTACTGAGGATATTTTAAGCACTTTCTTACTTCTGGCCACAAAGTGGCCTTTACAGAGGAAGTTAACAAGGTATTTCTAAACTGTAAATGACTTTTCTTAGGTAAGGGGATGAAACTACTGTCATCTCTCCAAATCTTTGTGTTTTGTAGCACTGGCAGTAGGAGAAAAGCCACACCGTTAAACACTTATTCCAGTGCAGAAGCCTGCATGCGGGTTTAATTTTAAAACAACAAAGCAGCATTTGAAGCGATGGACTTGAAGCAACGGACATTTGTGCTGAGCCGAGCAGACAGATTCCAGCGGGATGCCAGCTCCATCCTCAGTTCGGTACAATCTGCCAAGCTGCTGTGACAGGTACCGCCGTGGAAAACAAACAAAAGGTTCCTGCATTGCAAGCCCCTTCTAGGACAAATGCCTTGACTCAAACTGGAGGAGTTAAATAAAATTTTGCCTCATTTTCTTTAACAATTCGAAGTTTCGAACTTGTACTTTTTCCTTTAACTTTCCACATTGTGCCCTATCTTTCCTCTTTGCCTATTTTTCTAAATACAGGTTGAGGTTTGCTAACGCTAACTTGTAACACATTTTGTTATCTGCTGAATTATGGTACTTTGCTGTTGTGTTGCAAAGAAAAGGCCAAATTCTTTGACAGTTGCAGAAAAGCTTGTTTGAGTATGAAGCTGGAGCTGTTAAAATTGGAATCAGAATAATGCAAGTGTTTCTGAAAACACAGAAGAGAGTACAAATATTTAAATTCTTGCTGTCAGCTTTTTCTACCATGAGCTTAGGAAGTTTAAACATGTATTTTGGTATCAGATTATCTTAATTCAGGAAAAACATGCTCATATAAAGCGACATTATAACATCTGCATGTTTCCCAAAGTACATTTAACAGCAGGGCAACCTGGAAATGGCTCTAAAAATCTTAAAAATTGTTGTCCTTATTGGAAATACATATTTAAGAAATAAAGTATAATTCTAATGGCTTGTTACTGAGTTGTAGCAGCTAACTTCAGGACTCAGTTTTGTGGTTTAGCTTTTCTGAGGACCCTTGTTTGGCATTTTGAGATTAATGTTTGAATCAAAGGCCCTCAGAAGTTGCTAGGTGACTGAACTGAAAGAGTCCAACCAAGAAAAGCCCTTCTTGAAGATGCACTGAAAAGGGAAGCAAACACTATTTGTTCACCTCACTGCTGCCTCAGCATGAATAAAGAGACCTTCAAACTCCACCAGAAGTGTTTACTCAAAAAATAAATACCTTCTTTCTTTCTTTTTTGGCATAGCCTCTGAATGACCTAACTAAACAGCACAACACAGTATTAACCAATGTGAAAACTTACACCTCTGTACGTTAGCTTCTTATGAAAGTATTTTTGACATGTTTTGACACTTGCCTTTAATACCTCATCCTGGCTACACTAGGTTATGGGGGAACTCAAGACACAGAAAACTGCAAAATAGATATCTGAAAAACAGAACAGGGAGCAGTATAAGTAAAACAATAAAACAGTGATTTAAAAAAAAAAAATCACATTTAGAAGAGCATTACTGCTGTTGCTCATTGGCAGAGTTGCTGTCCCCAACTTCAGAAGACCCATCAGGACACAGAAGGACCAAGACAACTTCCAGAATCTTTCCCGAGATGACACACAAGCCGTGTGATACACTCACTGGGCTACAGAGCATGGCAGGGGTGAAGGAAATTGTAGCAACTTAGCTAAGAACATCGCCGTACATGCAAAACCAACTTTTGGGGGTCCCTACCTTTAATACTATACATGAAAGAAATGCTCCTGGCATGTTTTTAGGAAACTTTTGACCAAAATTTCCCAAAACAACTTGAATTGCTCAGAGTAAAAACTATCTTTAGCTGCAGAAAGACCCAAGGCATTTTTTTCTTTTGTTCTTAAAAATTTAACAAAGTGTTGTTACATTAAAATGACATTTTTGTATCTCTCAGTTGTCAGTCTTGATTTCAACTAAAGACAAGGTTCAAACAAACAGACAATTCTTACTCACATATGTTAAACTTGAAACTCCATCCTGAAATAAAAAGGAAGAGTTTCCCCACAAGAATAAATGTGAAATGTTTGTGAGGTTTAACCTTTCTTCCCGAATTGCTTTTGTTGTCATGCCATCCTTTGTTTCCAAGGTAGCAGGAGCAAACTGGAATGAGTGCTCAGCCAATCTTGTGTGTTCTGCATGGACTCACGTTATTCCTCTAACTCCAATCTGTTATTTTGTGCAAAAATACCAATTCTGAGTTCATATAAAACCAGGATACAAGAGTCTCTTCAAATGGTAAGGGAATTTATTTCAGTCATTCCCATCTGATAGCCAAGATCAAAGTCAATGAATCAGAGAACTACAACTCAAGTAGAAAGAGCTACAGAAGCAATGGCACAAAATTTGCAAAGAATAATACTGGGAAAAATTCCATATGGGAAAACACGTTTTCTAGCGTTCAGGTACTTTGGTGGTGACACCCCATAAATGCAATTCACTGCACGAATCTCACTGCTTCCCCCAATGTTTTAAGACATCTATCGCATCTGAATTCTCCTGACTGGCAGAATATCTGCTGATTCCTGCCAGCTTCGAACAACCAACCCACTATCTCTACATATGACAAAGAAAACTGGGGCAAACATTCAAATCTGACAGCTTGCTGGAAAAGAAGAGAGGAAATCAATTAAAAGAGAGAGGCAAATATCTTCTCCTCCTCTTCTGTCCTTCAGAAGAGCCGTGCCACACTGTACATGATGGCAACAGCCACGTTTAGTCATCTGGCACCAAAAAGCAAGGCTGAAAGTTTATTGCAAATAACACTCCTGACCCTGCCTGGATAGATTGCTTTAAATAAAAACAAAATGTTAATACAGCACTAATTTGTCTGCCAACAGCATTCAGTTCTTTCGCAACTGGAACTTAGATAAAAAAAAAATCTTCTGTAGAGAAGCAGACAAGTCACTGGATTGTGAGTACATAATAACTTGGTTTTGCACTGAGGTCATTTTAGAAGTTTAAATTTTAATTAATCTTGTAAAAAGCCTGCAGCAAGCTAAAGAGCACAGAGACAGCACCAACTATTTTGTATTTTTGCCTTTGCACACACTGGAAACAATGCAAATCAACACTTTCATTTAGCTTATCAAGTGTGAAACTAAAAAGAAAAGGCACGATCAGGAACTGGAGGGAGGGGAGAGGGAGGAAAACAATTGCTGATTTCTGCACACTACATGGATGAGAAAAATGTTTCCAAATTCCAGCCTCCATAAAGAACTACATATGTGATACATGATACCGTGTAGGAAGTGGTCTCGGTTTCACTTGTTTGACAAATAAAATAGTATTTAATCCAAGAGTCATACATGGTACAATATAATATGATATGATCAGTTTCTGGAACAAAATTCTTCAGAAGAGTGAGCTCATGAGCAGCTGAATGTCTTCTCCATTCCCAGACCCAATTACAAAGCTGCCCTTCATTACTTTCACAACTCCTTTTCCCGAAATATCTTATCAGATTTTCTTTCTTCCCTTTTACACGTATCTCTTATTTCACTACCTTCATCTTCCCCACAACACCCTCATCGTTGGGAAGAAACTGTCTTTCCTAAATTTCCATACTGATCGGTCTCGTATTCACTTCACTTTCAAAACAGAATTTCAAACACTTCTGTAATCTGCTTTTTTCCATCCCTAATTAGTTTTATAACCAAGTGCTTTTATTCATAGTTTTCTTGTGGTATTTTCTCTTCCTATATGTAACTGTCAAAACAACTTGACATACAGCTGGAAAGACACCATCCAAAGTTAGGTCAGTCTAACGATGCAATGCCTTAGAATTTCATCAGATAGGAATGCTATTAAAAAATAACTACCTTTTCCATGTATTTTCAGTATTTACCTAATTTCATTTGGGATGTGGTTTCAAAAAATTGTACAGACTGAAACGACAACCACAATACCCCGTTTAGTTGGTGTTGCCTAAAGAAAGAATCACATCAACACCAGACAAAGCCAATCCAATAGGAAGCAGAATACTCATTGTGTCTTTCCACATTAATATGGACAATCCCAACAGAACTTGCTTTACTCAATACTAACTAGGAAACGTTATGTAAGTCTGTTTAAAATATTCAAATTAAGTTTTGTTACATTTTTATTTAGAGCTAGAACATATGATCAGCTTAGCATCACCAAACCACCTAATTAGCCATCTGCTTCTAGAAATTTTGCTAAATATGTATTATATACTTCTAACAAAAGAGTATTGTATCATCCCGTGTCATCTTCTCTAATCGCATTAAAGTGCAGGACCAATGAAGTCTTCTCTGTACACAGAGCTAATGGGAAACCAGACATCTCAAAGAACTTGAACAAATTTTTGAAAGCCAAGAAGAAATATTGAACAAAACAACCACCCACACAAACTCAACCTATGGTCTTTTGCTCCATAAAAAAGTGTCCATATGCCATGGACTACTACTTTCATTTAATCCTCCAGTCCACTATGACATTTCGCTCTTTCTTTATTCCTTTTGATTCTTCTCTCAAGACGTGAGCACTTAGAGCTCTTGGAACACCAAATTATGCAAAATTTGTATTTCCAGAAATTACTTGTTAGAAGTACCCAAAAGCAACAAGTTAATTCACCCACCTCCCAGGGGTTTGTAACTGTCTGAGAAGTCCCTTTTCACAGATGCAGGACCAGTACTGCAAACAACCAAAAAAACATCCTTTCTGTGCTGGCATTGCTCGTAGGGCCAAACCACGGGGCTGATCAGAAATGGAAAGGTGTACAGCTGTTGAACTGTTAGAAAGAAATAAAGCATTCTGACTAAATTTAGTCAAACAATATAGGTAATACCTTGAGCATTTTCTTACACAGCCCCTCTCCTTTTAACAGCAGCAGTATAATGAAGAGCAGAGACTTACCTAAAATCTGAAGTTTCTCTTTCCATTTTGCTCCTTAACCAGCAAAGGACCATTAGAGCTCAGCTAAACCAGCACAACAGTCCTAATGCTATTAAGCAGACAATCCAATTAAGCCATTTCCAAGTAGCGTTTGTCATTAAAAAGAGCTGAAAGAGAACACTAAGCATGGCCATATCTGAAAACCAGTAATGGGAATTTTCTAGAAATAGTTCTGCCAAGGCTTTTAGCTCAATATAATAAGAACCAAGAGGATAAAGTTTCAGAAGATTCGTATTTTTAATATTGAGAAGTATTTGTACTCCATGATAATAAATCAATCACTTTTCGTGATTCACTCAATGCAGTTTGGTCACAATCAATACGTAGTAAAAAAGTGCTGACAAACACACACACAACTTGCTTTGCCAAAATTCTGACACGTTTAATGCCAGAGAATATTATCTTCTGATGTGCCTACTCTGCTTCTTAAGAACATTGTTTTTCTCCATTTTATATTTTCAAAAATGAAACCAAAAGAAGCAGGCTCCACGCTGCTCATCCGATAGTGGCATGAAAGGTTATCATTGCAGAAACCAGTAGAAGCCACAGCACCATGTATTTTTTTTTAGTATTTTGTATCTAGAGTTGTTTTTATGTAATAAAATTGAGAGGGTGGAACCAGAAGGAGAAGAGAAATGCATATATGTGCAAAATCATTGGCTAAGCCACAGGAAACCCATTTTTTCACCACCATTAATCCCAGAAAGGTGAGTTTGAATGTACTGTTGGCAGATTGGCCATAGAATACCTAATACATTATTGCTAGTTTAATTATGATGAAATTAAATATTAATAAATTAATAAGTATTGATAATTACATCATTATAAATATTTAACAGGTAAGTGGAATAATAAGGTAAAATTTCCTGAACTGTAATACACAAACTCCTACTGGACACAAGATGGAATCATTCCTGCCCAATGCAGGGAGGCAAACAATTGGTGTTCCACTACAATAAATTAAAAAAAAAGAAAAAAAAAAAAACAAAAGCTGCAAATGAGAAAGACCATGTCTCTGCACTAAAAATAACAATAGCACTTTATCAGGAGATACTGACATATAAGCATCACATACCATGTGAGACAATAAGGATGGCCATTGCATGCTGTCTTGATTTTGTCAGCTCAATACTTAAGGGTAACTTGGGCAACAGACATTGATTCCTTGCCAAGTAAACTTTTAAGAGGTTGGGAAGAGAGAAGAAAAGAATTTCTTTCTGTTAAGCAAAGATTGAGGTATTTTTAGTTAAAAAAATAAACTTTCAGCCATAGATAGACTTTTAACCATTAAGACAAAAGAAAACAGAAATTGTCTTGCGTACCTCCCACCTGGAAAATGTGAACAACTTTCCTTACTCCTAATTTCAGCTTCAATGTATTGCTTCAAGTGTGTGTTCAAGAGATGGAAGGAACGTGCATCAAATTTCATTAACGAAATAATTTTGCAAATGCAGCCAGTATTGATTATCTAGGATATCAAAAATCCCAGCTGACGCTGTGCAATAAGAAAGTCAAAGCTGCGTGGTAGCAATGAAGCTACTTAGAAAAAATCAGNAGCTTCAATGTATTGCTTCAAGTTTGTGTTCAAGAGATGGAAGGAACGTGCATCAAACTTCATTAACAAAATAATTTTGCAAATGCAGCCAGTATTGATTATCTAGGATATCAAAAATCCCAGCTGACGCTGTGCAATAAGAAAGTCAAAGCTGCGTGGTAGCAATGAAGCTACTTAGAAAAAATCAGGAGGGGCAAACAAGTGAGTTTATCGAAATCTTGATCCATCTCCAAGCAACAAACACAAACAAACAACTGATCTTGTGCTCAAATCTCATCTGCAGATTCTGCCAGTTCTTGGAGCAAAAAAAGATGACTGAATTAAGTTTTAATCATAAATGTATGTTTTTAACGACTCCACCAAAGACAGTGTCTCCAATAAGCATTTTGAACCCAAGTACTGAGCCATGAGTCACCCAACTCAAGCAGTCAGCTCCTTTGTCTTCCGTATCTCAGACATTGTAGGAGAGAAATTATGATGTTGAATGCAAGGACTTTTACAC